>JAJJMA010237397.1:0-15838 GCA_023529015.1 Papaver nudicaule
TGATGCTGTAGTTGGTCAATATGGGATTCTCACACATATTCTAGCAAGATCAAAACCAGCACACGAAATGCTAAAACAAGCAACTCAGCAGTCAATATAATGCAGAATCAACAGATGCGAAATCAAATAACTACTCTACAGCCTTAAAATCATATTACAGTGAAATTGAAATATCACCTCTTCCAATACTGATTAATATCACAATTTCTCCATTTGATTCAGCTGCTGCAGTAGATCCGGCATAGACAGTACTCATGTTGTAGTTTTGCGTTGACATAGGTAAGTTCTGGTGATCTCTGATGGATATGAATGACCATCTCCTAAAATTAATCATTGAATTGAATAATCAGCAGCTTGGTAACTGCTGAGGTTCAAATATATTCTTCACAATACTGTTTCCAAGTGATAACAATCAAGATCCACCATTTAGAATCAAAGTAGATAAAAATTCTATTTCCGAGTCTGTTCAAACCGAATCTCCAAATCTAACCTTTCTTTTTTTCTTTTCCTTCTGCTTTGCTTCATCTTCTGATTTTGTGCTTGTATAACCCCCCGATTCTTCTTTAGTAACAAATTAGTCTTCTTCGGTAACAAATTAGTCTTCTTGTATCCACCTTTCCTCAGATCTACATGTCCTCTGTCAAAGCTTCTTTTTCATTTCTCATTTTCTCTGTGCAGAGAGTAAAGCATGTTAGTGTGAAAGTGTCATAGTTTAGGGTTTTGTTGTTTTTTAATTTTTATTAACAAACCTACGACCCGACGAAAATTGCAGCCCATCTATTCAACAATTACTAGGCCCACTGATATAACCAAGTAATACAGCTAAAAATGAAAGGGAAAGGCATTTGGGTGTGGGTGTCCGGATGACAAAATTCAATACTCAAGAGGAAAAATCAGTGAGGTTGTGGGTGTCCGGATGACAATTAATGTGCAGAAGAAGTCATTCATTCATTCCCCTTGCAAGTTCCATGGTCATTCATGAAGCAAGGGAGAAGGGGTGTTGTAGTAATTTGAGTATACAAGGGATTCTTAGTTCTTATTAATTCTTACTTCTGGAGAAATCCAATGCATGAAGGTGAAAAGATTTTATGTGTAAAACGATATCGATAGATTCATATTGGCGATCTCTACGTGTTATTTTTTTCTTCGTTTTCATGGTTTTTTACTGAGGTTAAAGCTACTTGCCTCAAAAAGAGTTTTCTCACGTTTTCCCCACCATAAAATTATACGTATCGGCCTTGATCTTAAGGCGCATACAAATTAGTGATCCTATAATATACAATGTAATGCGCCACAGCGGTATCTAAATCAAATAGGGTTCTATTTATGTAAACTGGGCCTGTACAAAAAAAGAGAGGCCCGTATAAACCTAGCCCTTTTCAAAGTCTGGCCCAAAACCTTAACTATAGCACAGGTAATTGGGCCGACCGAGCGAAGCGAGGGAGGACCCTATATATGGTGACTTTGTGTTAAATGAATAGTGACTTTTTTTTCAATTTGATACAAAAAGATTGAATTTCATGTTTACAAGTTTGTGAAAATCCGAAAGTGACCCTTAAAAAGGACATAGGCGTAAATGTTTAATTTCTTTTCTTTTAGACGGCTTTGTAAATAAATCAAAACAAGAAGGGCAATCGCGTATTTGTTCCGGTAATGAAAAAGGACACGGAGGTTGGAAATAAGAGAATTGTTAAGGGTAGTTTTGTCCAAACAGTTCAAAATTCGACCCAGAGGTCCCGGGATCGAATCCTACCCCAGAAACTTCCAATTAATTTTTTCTTCTTCTTTTCTTTTTTCTTCTCTTCTTCTTCCTTAGCATGAACTTCATTTTCCATCAGCAGAGAATCGAGTCTCCACCAGCAGAGAATTCATTCCCCACCAGCAGAGAATTGCTGTTCTTCTTCTTGATTTCGTTTCTTCACCATTTAAACACCTACGCGATCGCCAGCAGAGAATTCTCACGCAGTTCAGTAAAAAATTAGGGTTTAGGTCTTCCATTTCAGCACCACCAAATTCGTCTCCATCTGTTCAATTGCAGTTGTCCTAATTGATTGAAATCTGAATTTGTTGTTTCCCTAATTGAATGTGAATTTGTTGTTCCCCTAATTGAAATTTTCTGATCTGGTACAACTCGCAATTTCTTACACAGAACAAATTTTATTATCTCGTGTGCAATTCCCGGAATCTAATTCACAAATCGCGTATTCATCATCCAATGGTAAGTACAGAAATATATATTGTATTTGATTTTACGATTGTAAGTTTGTATTAGGCGATGTTTAATTTATTTATTTATTTATTTATTTTTTAGTGCAGGAGCCATTGCTAGCAGGGATGTCTGTAGAAGCTGCTGCTTTATGCAGTAGATGGTGCATTCAAGCATGGCAAGCGTTTAAGACCCGGCCTATTATTCCTCGGACACGGAGATTTTACGAAGGTGGATTTCAACCTGTCATGACTAGAAGAGAGGCTGCCTTGATTCTTTGTGTCAGGTATCTAAGCATTTTCCTAATTTCATTGTTGTTTTACTGGTGTTTCGTTTAATTGTGTAGATTCTATAGGCTGCAAATTTACCGTTGTGTGAGAATTGCGAAGAAACATACAATTGCCAATTCGGGGTGTTTGGCCTATTTTACCCACAATTTCGTCCAGCAGGCAAGTGCCTATCTATGCACACAAACATATGACATTGTCCGTAATTTGTTTGAGAATGAATCTGGCAATCTGCTTGCAATGGGGAGAGAGTCCTGCGCTGAAAATAAACAAATGACACCTTAAACTATTATTTGGTAATAGGCAAGTTGCAGGGTCATTTTAGTGTGCTAAGGTTCATCAAACTTAATTACTGAAACATCTCGACGCACCTCTTGTACGTGCGCCGTTGGGGGAATTGGTACTTGTCTTAGTCGAGTCCTATTGTAGGAATTGGCCTATTGTGTGAGAATTGTGAAGAAATTTACAATTGAGGGTGTTGGGAATTCTGCCCAGGATTTGATTGTCTAGTCCTAGTTATAGTTAGCAGCCAATTGCCGATTTATGCACACAAACGTTCAACACTGCATTCGTAATTTATTGGAAATTGAAGCTGTCCATTGCCTTGCAATTAATGGGTAGTGAGTCTTGCACTGGAACTGAAATAACGAAAGACAGGACCTCAAACTATTATTTGGTGCGAAATAACCTGTATCTACTTGATAACCTCTAAGTAACCTGTATCTCGAGTGTAGGCTTAGATGGTTTGGACTTGCTGCAAAAGTGCACATATTATTAAAAACGGAATTTTTGTCCTTAAACATCTTTAGCATTTGTTACCATTAAACAAATTTTAGTTCACTTGACAGAGTACTGTAGGTGTTGTTGAATTTGTGGTGATTTTTTTTTTCCAGGATAAAAGTCGTCGAAATGCAGCATCAGTTGATATATGGAAATCACAGTCTTCGAAATTTTATACTGGATGTAGTAATCGAGGGTCTCATTTCGCCCGTAAGCACTTCCATTCTTCCTAGCTTTTGGTAGGATCAGATTTGTTGGCTCTTTTTTGTTACATTTGTTGTATGAGTCAAAAATTTGTATTGCTGGTGGTCCTAGTTCTAATGATTATGGGACTAATCGTTTCTTGCATCTTACTATTGGATTGCCTGATTTTTGGTCAAGAACTTCTTTGTTTCCAGACCATTGCTTGTTATCCTGTATGGATTTTTGCTTTAATTTTTCTTTTGTTCTGTTTTGTGATTTGGTGATAATAATATTTGTGGGTTTTGTGTATTTGTTTTGATTGTTGATTGTAATGTAGCCAATTGTTATTAACTTGGAAGATGCACATGAACAAGTCGAACTGCGATTTTCGACACCTTTGAAGGAAATAAATCTGTTTATATCTTGCCAGTTGCAATTTCTCTACCATACTGCATCGTACGTTTAGCCGAGAGCCTTTTCTGTTCTCCTTATAGCACAGTAAAAATATCTGACTTATAGCAATGACTAATGTTAGTTACCTGTGTTTTGCAAATTTTGGGGGTGTTGGTTTTGTTACATATTTATGTTTTTTTTCTTTTCTGGGTTTGCAGGTTGAGTAATAGTTTGGGTTTTGGTAGCAGCAGTTGAGGTGGCAGTAGAGTTCTTGAATGAGGCAGTAAAGCCAGTGATGGTGGCAGGTTCAAAACTGATGGTTGCCAAGGCTTGCAATGCGTTTCTTGAATTCGCAGATGCTTGCGGTGATGCCATCGGCTAAATGACTAATGAAGGAGATGTTCCGACATTTCATTGGGACTTATTGGGGGTGCCGTAACCACTGGTTTTTGTTCTAAAATTGTTGGAGGACCAATCTTTCTTGACTACAGTTCTATGGGGTACTCACTAGATGCTATCAGGTGACAGTGCTATGACTGCTGTTAGCATAATTTGAAATTACCCAAAGGGTGCAGGTGCATCTTTATTAGCAACCCAAACTACAGTTTGAACTGAGAATTTCTACCAAATGCCTATGTAATTGTCAGATTTACCTGGTTTGAAGAAACCCAATTCAAATATTCCACCCTTTGATGTAATTGTTTGATTACCAGTTAGAGAATCAAATAAAAATATGGTATCCGCCACGGCAATGGTAGGATGGGGTTTACTGCACATGGCCAATCCAAAATGGGTGCGGGTGAAATTTTTTCATGAACATCATATTCTTGTTATATGCTCTTGTTATTTTGTATGGTTTTTAGAATTTATATCTAAATGGGTGTTGTCATTACAGGTATGAGTTCCAAATGCAGTATGGGTCTATTGGTTGGTCAGTTGGTGCAAAACTTGGATATGTGCAGACTGCCAAGTATAGTATTGATCATGGAAGTTGCCAGGTAACTCCACATAGGCGTATGAAAGTTTTATGTGTGTATTAGTGATTGAGTCTACATTGAACACTTAATGCAATGGTTACTTAGGAGCAGGGGTTTGCTGTGGCAAAAGAAACTCAGGACAAAGAAGCTAAATACATTTTTATGTTCTCCTGCTCCCATAATTATGTAGAGTTATCATTTGCTTCCTCAATGATCCATTTTGGAGGACCAGGCCTTTTTCTAGTATCACTTTGCTTTACAACCTACTAAAAAGTCGTCGGCCATCCTAATGTATTACAACATTTCTAGAATAAAAGTAGTAATAGGCGCAACTTTTCACGACTGTAACTGAAAGAGTCGTGACATAAAAGTTGTTAATGGGGGTCTTTTCCTGTAGTGTGTGATGCATTAGAGTTTTAAAATAGATTAGAGTGCCGTCTTATAGTACATGAGCTTAAGTATGAACATATCCTGCTTGATTATATGACACAGACTTGTGTTAACTCTTGACATAGACTTAAGCTGGTCCTGGTATCTAACAAATTGCAGCAAAACTTAAAAGAGAAAGGTCAATGACATGCTTGTGCTGTATACTGGAATGAGAGAGCAATTTTAGATGTCAGCGGTCATCTAGGACATTCTTTTGAGGTGTACTGGTTATTCCATAACAAGACTTATGGAGCTAAAGTAAAAACTGTGTTACCTCTTATGTATGAACAGCATGAAGAATATATATGCCATAGTGCAGTTCTTTGAATCTTCATTACCGCTATGTTTATCTGCAGCTGCTGTGAAGGATTCCATGAGTTTCAATTGTGAAACTAATGGGTGTATACTTCGTGCAAGGTGTGTCTCAATATATTACGTATCGCGTGGCAACATGGTTGAAAGCTCTCAAGCTTTGTGAAAATTGGACAAAAGCTTCATTGTATGCTTCGTTCTGATATTTATTTCAACAGTCTACCTTCTGGCAACCACTGAATGCTCAATAAAATTTTGACCTGCGACTATCTAGTCTGAGTTCCACCTCCTGCAGCATCAACATAATCGTCATTGCTGCTACAAGAACTGGGCGTCTTCATTAACTGGGCTGTTGCAAGAGCTGCCAAGGCAGAGCACAAGCCTGGTGATCATATTGTCTGTTTTATGTTATAGCGTGTTTGAGTATCTTAACCTTCCAGTTCCAGTCCTTCCTAGTTTGATATAAGACTTGCTGTTAGAATATCACTGTTTTTCGAATCATGGGAACCAAATAAAATAGCACTGGTTTCCAGATAATGGGAATGAGTGGGGAGGCTGGATAGATTTCCCCACCATAAATTTCAAGAGTAAATTCAGCTGCTAGTGAGATCGGTAGTCTGGGTTTTGAAGTGAACGCACAACAGAGGCCTCTGAGCCTGTTATTATGTAGCTAAACTCCTGAACTATACCGATCGGACCTTGTTTTGCAGGAAATAAAAACACTGACAGACCGACTTCTCGTACAAGAAGTGGAGCAAACAAAATATAGCAAATGCCAACAAGCGGTTCACAAAATCAAAAAGAAAACTTGAAAAATCTGGTACAAAAAAAGACAAGTCTTGTAAGACAAACTAAAAAAGAGACGACAAGGCAGGCAACACCCTAACTAGTCAAAATGGTGAGCTATGAGCAAAATACCAAATACGCCAGAACAGAAGGGGCACTTCCAGAAAGGCACCAAGAGGAGAAGCGATTGCAAGAATTCTCAAATGCAACAATGTAGAGTCTAGGGTTTGTTTACTGTTTTGCTTACATTTTTTGCTTTACAAATTCTTCGTTCTTTCTTCGGTCGGGCGGCCCACTCCCACCGTGGTAGCGGTCATCTAGTATGGTTGAGTCAAAAAAATATTCAAGCTAGCAAAATCTGAATTAAGGCATGTCAGGCATCACAATTCTAGTATGACAGGAAGGTTTCATGAATTCACCTCTCCACAAGGATGACATCCTGTTTAGCGAAGTTGTTCGCGAAGAAATTGGTCTACCTGTAACAATGCTTAAACCTGATCCCATCTAAGAGTCTGCATATCCTTTCCCATCTTGACCAGACCACCCAAGGTAAGCTCCCATAGTCCCCCATTTATAGCTGTTTTTGAGTCAGAATTTACACCACCAATATAAAAGATTTTTCAATACGCCATTCTGAAGCAGCAATAATCGCTCTGCAATAAAAATTGTGGCTATCCCAATCAGAATCAGCAGCTGTTTGTAGTGTGGTGGCGTTATCACTTTTTCTTCAACACTTCAGCACATCTTCTTTCTTGAATGCTGGGTATCCGCTTCAATGATCTACAATAACTCGCTGATCTTATCCTGCGGAAGATATTTATGGAGAAGCTTTAAAAGGGAGAAACATATGTTTCATCTGATTAACAACAGCAATACCACTAAACTAACATACTTAAAAAACACCAAAAATAGACGCAGAGCAGACACAAGCCAGACTACTGATGGACCTCAAGTTCTGAGCTATATCTGTGACTCTTGGTTTCAAGCTGATTGATCCTATTCATGCATTGCTGGCACATAAACAAAGCGATGTGCAAGCAAAAGGGAAATGTAAGATAGAGGACGGAAGGAAAGCAAATGTATCCTATCTACTGTATGGTCGAGTTTTTTTTTTTTTTCCATGAAATCTCTAACTTGGGAAGCATTATAAATCACCAAGTCTGAGATACATTTCAATTCCAGAAGTCATCTTCAAATGTGCCAATTTTAAGCATAAGAATAACATATTCTAATAAATAAGCTAAAGCTAGCAAGATTGGGGTCTTAGGTGAGATGGTCGAAGGTCATTTTCCATTGGAAAATTATAAGGGAAAATCATACACTTAAAACAAATGAAGTGGTAATAATCCTAGATTGGGGTCTTGGGTGAGTCTGGTGATAATGGATCATCCAACACCTACAAATGAATCAGTTATCGTCAATAATCAATAGAAGTTATCTCGAGCTACAACAACACAATAATTTTCAATTGCGAAACAAAAACAACGGAGAACAATTAAACTGATTCCATAAAAATGGCTACCCAGAAGATGATTAGGATTTTAAAAGAGGTCACTGAATCCTCTGTAGTATATGGGGATGAGTTCATTTTTTTCAGCCACACTATTTACAGAGAGCTCTCACAGATAAAGGTATTAACATTCGAAGTAATATTAGCACAAGTTCTTCACCTGGTAAAGTAGCATTGAGCATCTTCGTCAACTTTGGACATGTTTGTTTGAGTTGTGCTACTTCCTTTGTTTGTTCTTCTGCTTAATTATTCGCTGCTTCTGCTTTAGCATTAGCTTCTTCTCGAACCTACATACACACATACAAAGACACACAGATATCACAAAAACCGTACACACAATACTTATGTTACACAAATTCAGAACTCCCACAAGCCTATATTAAGTAATAGTTAACCACATAAATTTAAATCAAATAACTGTTAACTAACTATTCGCAAATGTTATATCACCTGGATCTTGCAAGGTGTCTTGTTGTTGATAGGGTATGGTATTATACTATGGTCTCGCAGTCTTACATGTAGATTACTAACATTTCATCTATATTCAGCATCTCCTAGTATAAAATAGATCTCAATTTTCCCACATGTATATCGGAGGTACTGACTTCTACTTCAGGATTCTCGCTCTCCTTGGCTTGTTCTTTCACTTATGTGATTGCTGGTCCTGCTTTAGCCTCGAAACCTTGTCCATAAGATATATCAGCTTGTTTCAATTGTGCTACTATTTCCTTTGCTTGTTCTTCTACTTATGATAGGTGATATAATTAGCTTCTCCTCGAACCTACATACGCATTACACAAAGACACACATATATGAATAACACAAATTCAGAACTTCTCCCACCATAATGACATAACTCACAATTAACCACATAAATTGAGCCGAGTGATGTTGAAAAGCTTAATTAAAAGTCACCTTATGATTAAATTAAAACATTTCCATCCTTTTCTTTAGGGTGTTGGTAAAGTTACCGATGTGAGAAGTATTTTAAATCAAAACGTCTAGTCTGGAAAACTACTGTTCCAGTAGACATTCTCGATCATAATAACCTCTTTTCCGAGTCCGCTTAAACCGATAATTCTTCAAATCAACACTTCTTTTCTTTTCTTCTTCTTGTGATTCTGTATTTGTTGTATAACCTGATACTTCTTCTTCTTCTTCTTCTTCTTTAAACAACAACTCAGACAAATTAGATCTCATCTCATGATAACTTTACTTCTTACAACAACAGCTTCTTCTTCTTCCATATCTTTATTTCTTGATCTTCCTTCTCCCCTTTATGATCTCATTCGCAACCTGAATTTTGGATTTTCTGCTGGGGAAATTCAATTTGAGGCGCAAATGAGCAGCAGATCTAAAAAGATTAGGTTTTGTGAGTCTAAAGGTGAGAAAATGTAAGGGTTAAGGCTTTTGGATACTCCCACCCCAAATTTCACCATCTTATCTTATAGTCTCGTTTGATGTTTGTTTACCATGTACATCCATTAAATTATAAGGGCAACTCCAACGCTACGGATGTACATGAAGCCCAAGACCATGGGGGTTTCAAATGAGGATCAGACATGTCACTTGCCGCGACAGAAATTGGAAAAAAAAAAGGTTGATCCTATTTACCACCCACAGTTTCTCTATTTCCCACCATATTCACAATTTATAAAACTAGTTCACTTTTCAATTTTGATTTTTTCTATTTACCAAACTTCAAATGTCAAACCGGATTTGACCATGACTACTACTTTTCCTATTTGGCTTCTTTTTCGTTACGTGTCTTCCTTTTTTATCGAAAAAATTAAGTAGGTTAGATTTATGTTGGAGACATAAAAGTTTCTCATCAACGATTAATCCCTAATCCCGTATTAGAAGATTCCACTGTTGGAGATAAAATACTCTTACCCTAAATGAAATGGATAACCAAGTAGATTATGACAATTCCACAAAGAGCATGACTAGTGAACAAAGTTTCAAGATGATTAATAATCGATAAGTTAAAAAGAAAAAAAAATTGATATCGGAAGAACTAGTCGTTCTATTTTGGACGACTGAATTCAGTAATCATTGCAATCCAAGCCGTTGTTTCTTGTCGACCCTACGTTTCAAGCTCCATTTTATCAGCAGAATGGAAAGTCTCGTATACTATAAGCTATTAAGCTTTCCATATTTCCTAATCGTTACAAAATGAACAACTAGTGTGATAAATAATCGTAAATATAAAGACTACTGTAAGTAGACCCAATCATCTCTTTATGCTCCAATTTTGATTATCGTTTACTACTGAACGAATAGAAACCAAACTAGTCGTTAGTTTCTGGACGTCTTGGTTGTTAGTTTCTGGACGTCTTGGTTGTGCTGAAGTTGTTTTTCCGTGGATGATTACAAAAACAAAATTACTACATCCATTAGAAAACAAAAGACTGAAATATATTGAACCCAAGCAACAATTTCTTCTTGGAGGCCTCTTTTGGTGCAAATTCAACAATCACAAAGACATAACATAGGTGGTAGGCGGTGGTACTGTGTTGTTTGCAAGAGATGAGTGGAAAAAGTAGTACACGGTGGTGGAATTCACCAACAACAACCAAAAAAAATTAGACGGTGGTGGAAAAAGTAGTACATGGTTTATGGAGATGATGAGAAGTGGTAGTAGAAAGTGGAGAAGAAGAGAAGAAGGGATAGTAAAGTCAATGGGGGTGGGAAATATGAGTTCTACAATTTTTTATAGGTGGTAATTAGGAAAACATAGGTGGGATTTTAGGTGGGTGGCAAAAAGCGAAACTGTGGGTGGTAAATAGGTGAAACCCAAAAAAAAAAGTGGATATACTTTAATTTGAGAAGTTGCATTCTACTTCTTGAACCAAAAATGTCCAAAGTATAGTTTCTTGTGAAGTTGCGTCCTGATTTCTGGAATTGATTTATGTTCTTGGTATCAAAACTCTCTCTTAGATAATTCAATTGGCTAGGGGAATTATTGTTGTTTGAGTTGCGGCACATAATCTCGCAAGGCTCTCAGTGTTTAGCAATGCATATAGTGGACTCATCCAAACTCCCTTCCCCTGTACGCATCTTCATTGCTGGGGCGGGCATAGTTTTTGTTGTGTTGTCTTTCGGATAATAAACCAAGAGAAGAAAAAAAAAATCAAAATGCAAACTAAAAACCGAAGAGAAACGAGATCAAGGGTTTTCCGGTGACAAAAGTTCGTAGTTTTTACAGAATGAATTTTTTGGCTATGTAATCTGATGCCTAAAAAGAGTTTGATGTGCGTGTCGCCTTCGTGCAACCTTGTGTGTCACTGTAAAGATCCTCCGTGCGCCCCAAAAACATCTTTTCTACTACCGTCTATGAAATTGTGGACTAGAAATAATTTATCAATCTAGCATTGCCTAGGCTCACACAGTGAGATAGACAATCATCCTTTCATGTGGGGAGAATGTTCATTTCATTGCATCCACAACAACAACAAAAACAGACAGACAAATTGGAAAATACAGACCCAACTTGTACACAACATTCTTAACGGTCTTCTTAATACAGTACTCTTCAATTGGCAATGTGATGTCGACCTTGATAAGGTGCTAGGAGAAATTACAATGGAATCATTGTGCTGAATTACACTAGCAATCGACAATGTGCCTTGCCAATTGATCCTTATTTCATTGGAGATGGAAAAGTGGCATTACTTAGCTTTTCATTACAAAACAATTAGCTTTTTAAAGCCCTGGGGGGACTGTAACGAGCCTGGACAAGATGTCCCTGAGGGTACCAGCCTTAAATCGATAACAACGAATATTAAATTGCTTACGTTTTTTATTCAAGGATCTTGACGACTTTCTAAGATCCTCTGCGGTGCGCTTGCACTTCTTTTCCAGGACCGTGTATTCTTCTCTTAATTCTCGAATATACTGTCACTTCTGTTCCGTTTTCTTCAACGACATGTACTCTGGCAGATTGAAGGTGGAACTGGAAGACTCCCTCTTCCTCTTTTTTCCAGACTCATTATTGTTCTCTTCGAACATATCAGGATAACAGTCCAGCTTCTTATTGAGAATGTAGTCTTCGATTTCTTCTCTGTAATCGAAGTTCTCTACACTCTTCCATCCACTTGACATGAGAACTAGGGATATAGTCAGCAACATCTAAGAGATCCCAGATGACTAGTTTCAACTCGAAAAACTCGAGGTACGCAAGGTTCGTTTTTTGGCCGGGTTTATCAAGAAGTTTGTCTCTCTCAGCGTTTTCTTGAAAGAGCTTGGAATTGAGCTCTTCAAGGATGTCGACATGGTGCAGAATTGTTTCTTTGCTCGGACAATACTCTTGGTCTTCCACTCCATTGAGAAACTCTACATAGAATGACTCGATGGAACCTACCATGCCCAAGTAGCCATTGATGATTTCAATCTTGAAGTCAGAGCCAAAAGACTCCCAATACTTGAGCAAATCCACCATATCTGATTCGTAAGATTCCATGATTTTCTTGTCTGTGGGTTATCTTGGCTTGGCTTCTCTTCTCTTTTGGTTTTCTAGACAGACAATTCTTATATATACACATAAGTTTTAAACTCCAACTCTCCAAGAGTCCCTAGACACAGTTTTGGAAACTCCTTCCTAAAATACGTCCGACTTGAAAATAGAAAACTGATGTAGTTTGCGAACTGCCTATTTCGCTCTACTGGGTTTTGAGTTTTGGAAGCCCAAATTTAAGACCCAAAAGGAATTTTGCACCCTATAGAAAGCCCAACTGCCCAAATTTCTTTGATGTCGTGTGCTCTTGCCCTCTCTCTTGAAATCTAGACTTTGCTGCTTGAAAGGCAAGCTAATAATTAAGCCAAAAATCTAGGGGAAAATTTAGAGATTTGATCCGACGGTCAGTATTTTTGCGGGCCAAAATTGGGGACGGTCTCCACGGGATGAATATACTTACCGATAATTAAGAGAACCCAAATTTCGGATACCTGAATATGCGCTGAACCAGCATCTGAGATGCTCACTTTGATCTACAATAAAATTTCCATGAATTTGATTCACAGCACATGAATGTTTTCCTACATGCATTTTTCCATACCCTCTCCCTAAGCAATTTGTTTCCTTTGCCTATTGGGCAGTTGTACCCTGCCTGGAAGAACACAAATCTATACCCAGTTTTAGACATGGCTTGGCTCCTGTTTACATTCTGGCCAACTGTCATACTTAAAGTTAAACTCAGCCCATAATGCAGGCTCTTAAACAAAACTTTAGTAATTAACTTATGAGTTAGCTGACTTTGTTCCTCAATGGTGGAACCAAGATTTCCTAACATGGCCTCTTAAGAAAGCAAAGACATAACAATGTCGATCAGTAGCAGAAAACATGAACCTTAACAATAAGATCGCAGGTTCAGGAATCGAAGAGAACAATAAATAGACTTGATATAGAACAGGAATTGAAGCTATACGTTCACTGAGTCAATTTCGCAAAGATTAAAATGCACAACTAACTGGAACATGCCAATTTCTTGTCCTTTCAATGCAACATTGAAGGCTCATATCAAACCCGCAAGAACAAATACATAAAACACAAGAAAACAAAAAAGGACGCCCCTTGAATTTCCATTCTCAATACTAATGCAGCTGCAACTTTCTTTCTAGAAAAAACCTGCAGAATATCAGATGCATTGTCGTCAGATGTAGAAAAGATATCTGAAGTCTGAACAGAAGCAAATACAGGAATGATCTTTAAAAAAATTAATAATTTTACAGCCACTATACAGGAATAATCATGGATCTAGAACTGCTTACTACATTTAAGGTGTGAGGAGGTGTGAGATTATAGACGCAAACAAAGTACGTAGTAGAGAGGGTTTGTAGTTGACAGGCAAAAGTTTACGGCTACACCTTCAAATTTGCACGGCCAAGCCCAGTAACAGACCTTTAAAGTCATGTAGAAAGTTAACTGGTATGTAATAGATTCTAAATGACAACAAGAGATTCAACTGTACAAAATATCTACAAAAAAACAAGAATTGTGTTTTCCACAGGCAAAACCACCATACGTATAACTAAGAACTTTTTCGAGTGTTCAGTGACATACAGATTCAAGGTCTCAAGAGTCCAGAAACCAAACAAAGCATTAAACAACCATAATAGGATTACTTCCAGTTTAACACTACCATCACAAGCACGATTGCAATTTCAAATATCGAAACAATTGAATCCTTGTACTGATGCGAAAGCTCACTTTCCACCCTTTTGCCTAGATATACACTTCTTCGACACCTATTTTACGACAGCAATTTAGCGAGTGAAAAGCTTAAACCAAAGCTAGCTACCTGTTCTCAGTTCACACATGTTGTAGCAAGATCATGACAACCAACACATAAGAAGCTTAAGCAGAAATGAACCTTTGTTCTTATGCAAATTCAAATAACTAGAGCCCTTACTACTAACAAAGAAGGGAATCACCTTATAATGAAATTGAAATTTGACCTCTTCCATGCTAAGAAGATCCACAGACATGAAATTTTTAAGTAACATTAGCATAAGATCTTCACCTGGTAAAGCAGCATTAAGCATCTTCGTCAATAAACGACATGTTTTGTGCTATTTCCTTTCTTTGTTCGCCACTTATCTCTTTCCGAGTTCTGCTTTAGAATTAGCCTCAATGACTTGTGCTTCCAGTCCCTTGTACGACGACCCCTAACCTTTAGTTGTCTCTTAAGGTGTATGATTAGCTTCTCCTCGAACCTACGTACATACATTACAAAGACACAAGGACATTACAAAAGACATAATTACACAAATTCAGAACCTCTACGAGCCTTATCCACTAGGATATAACTAACAATCAATTTGGTGAGTAAAAAGCTTAAAACCACAGCTAAGTGTTCAAACATGTTCTAACAAGATCATGACAACCAACACATAAAAAAAACTTAAGCAAAATGAACCCATGGTCCCATGTAAAATCAAATAACAAGCGCCCTTAATTAGAAAGATGAATCACCTTATTGTGTAATGAAATTTGTACTCTTCCATTGAAGATCATCCTTGGTGGGTTTGCCGAGAGAAGCTTATCTGTCTCGGTCCATTCACGGCAGAGCTTCAAATCGAGTTCTTGAAGAGTTCTTACATGGTGAAGTAAAGTTTCACCAAGTAGACAATATTTCTTGGTCAGCCACACCATTTAAAGCCTTCATGTGCTGGATTCCATAGAACTTACAAATCTAGCAAATCATTTAGCAAATCTACCATGTCCCATTCATAGCGCCTAAAGAGAAAAAAAAAAAAAACATTTTCCAATTTTAGGTTAACCAATAAATGAAAAAAATAAATAAATCCGAGCCACATCAGAAACAAACAGTAATCAAAATTTTGTTCATAATCTCAACCCCAATAAAACCTGAATCAGGCATGCGACGACATTCGATTTGTAGCAAATAAAGACTACTACATTTGATAGACAACATTTACAAAATGAGAATTACCGTTTGAGTCAAACTAAAACGATCGATTGAAACAGGCATTTGAAAACTACGTTTCCGAATCAGCTCGTACCGATGATTTCCAAAACCAAACCCTTTTTTTCGCCTTCTTTTGCTTGAATCTACTACTAATCGTCTCTCAAATCTGTTTTCCATTTCTTTGTTCAGAGAATTCAGTGATCTCCAACCTCTTCTAAAGGGAGGCGCAAAAAAAAGCAGATCTGGTTACGTTTTGTGTGTAGGACTCCTCTGGCTTGGAGTGGGGTGATATTTAAGCATTAGGTTTTTACGATATTTACTCCCCTGATTTTACTAGCAATTTTACTTTTGCTCAAGTTTGTGTACTTCTAGATATGGGCAACACCTATTGTCCCAACTGGTGTTGGGTAAAAGCACCAAGGAAACTATAAGTTGGGCAATCTTCGAATATGAAGTTGCACATCACCACATGTAGGTTTAAAGTGGAAAGTTACTTTAAGCCCTTGAGAAAGTATGCGAGCCCTTGCGCCGCAGAAATTACTTTT
>JAJJMA010237429.1:0-39019 GCA_023529015.1 Papaver nudicaule
GCACTTCCCTGAGTTTGCCGAAAGGGCGCTGCCCAACCCCGATTGGAAAGAGGAAGACTATCTGGGAAGCAAATATATGTACAATGGGAAGCCCTCGGGACAACGTCGAACCTTGATTGAGATCAGGACTCGATTGGACAACTTGCCCGTCGAGAAAGTTGTCTTTGATCCTTATATTGCAAGGAGGGAAGAAGGATCAAGTGTTCGTAGCCGCATACAGAGTTACTTTGGACCTCTGTTTCACCCCACCGGATATGTTTTCTACAATCCGACAAGAGTGGCTCGTCAATGTGGTGGTGTACAATACGAACCAATCGAAGAGGCGCTCGGATTGGGTGTCTTGGATAGGGACAAAAGTCAGGCCTTTGAGGGTTCAATTGTAATTGTGCACACACCTCCTTGTTCATCCACTGATTGGGACAACAGAGCTGAGCATTTGGTTGCCCTTGATGCTCCTAACTCTCCGAACGATTGGGTCGACTCTGATTATATGGAGTGGTTGAAGATGACTTCCCATCCTCATGTCATACGCCCTGAGGATAGAAAGTTCATTGCTGATCCAAAAGAAGCCGTCGATGTATATGTAAGTATTCGCTTGTGTCCTATTAACTTTAATCATTATATATATGTACTTAGTGTATGTTGTATGATTGAAAACAGAGACCTCGAGTCGGCAAAATGATCATGGAGTTCGAGACAGTGCTTGTGAAAGGTGGTATAGATAAGAGGAGTGAGAGGATCATGAAGAAAGCTCTAGACCAATTGTTGAACCTAGAGAATAAAAGACGTGGAGATCTTTTTGGACAATCTCAAGAACCACCACGGGAGAGGGCAAAGCGCAAGACAAGGAGGGATGAAGCCACAACAAGCGCTGCACATGAGGATGCACAAGAACCACGGCCTAAACGAGGTCGTGGTGGTGGAAGAGGTCGTGGTGGTGGAAGAGGTCGTGGTGGTGGTGAGGCTACACAAGACGCACCACCAGCTAAAAAGACTCGAGGTGCTAGTACCAGTGCTCGTGGAGGTCGCGGTGGTGGAAGAGGTCGAGGTCGTGGTCGTGGTTAAACTCATAATAGTTTGAAAACACTTGTTTAACTTTGGTTATGTTGAATTAAAACTCTTTCGTTATGTTGTTTTAACTTTGGTTGTGTCGACTTTAAACTTCCTTGGTATGGTTGTGTAGGATTTTAACTTTGGTTGCTACTTTATGTGAATGAATGTGGTTTGTGTACTTAGATTTCTGTCAGTTTTTGTGGCAGAATCGGTTTACATTGGTGTATACATCGAACGATTGTCTGGCAATTTTATTCCAAAAATTGTCAGAGTATACAATCGTTCTATAATGTCGTTTTCCAAAACCGATTATTGACAACATGAAAAACCCATTTTTAACAATCGTTAGATGATGGTGTTGACATACACCGATTAAGAATGCTCAAGTATCTGAATCTCCTGTCTAACTTTGGTGCACATAATCGTTCTCTAAATTTGGTTTTAACTAACGATAGGAAAAATTAATTTTTGAAATCGTTAGATGTTTGTACTGATATAAACCGATTATTGGTTGATCAAGTATATGGTTTTCCTTGTCTATTTGTCCCATAATCGTCCTTTATATCCATTAATATAAGACGATTTTGGTTATTATATTCGGTGTAATAGTTTGTATAAATGAACCGATTGATTTATTTGAATTTCTGGGTGGGTTAACAACAATCGGTTTATTTGAATAATAATACTTACCGATTGTTCGAGAACCCAAGTATATTCGGCTTATGTTTCTATATATATAGACCGATTGTGAGTTGTTCAGATTCAAGATTTTGGTAAAAAAAACTTGGGTGATTCTCATGTTGATCATGTTTGATAATTTTTAATCTTGTTTTGATATGAGAATTAAGACTAATTAATCTTGTTTAGACTCTAATCATGTAATTAGCAACTAATAGTGAAAGGGTAAAACAGTCTTTAATTATAAGGGGTTTTCCGATTTTGCTATATAACAACCGCCGGAATTATTTTTTCATGGGGCCAAATACTCCCAAATGGGGCCTAATTCAGCCAGGATCTAAAACTCTGTAAGTAATAGAACTCTATGAAATGAGTATAATAGAGTTTTATGAAACACAATAGATAAAAGAGAAACAACTTCGAAAAGATTTGCGTGGTGGTGGCTAATGGTACAGAAAAACAAAATTTGGTGGTGGTGGTTGCGGTTTGGCAAGAGGGAAAAGTGGAGAAGATACTGGAATATATTTTAGAGATATTTTAGGGTGGGTTATTGCACCACGTATATATGGAAAGACTTCTTTCTAGTACGTGGAAACAAAATAAATAAGTTATGTGCGGGATTTTCGTGGACCAAACTAAATAAAGGTAACCTTGTAACCGATTGACCCAAGTTGGTGTGACAAATTCAACTCGGCAACATACGGAAGAGTCATTTATGAAAAAAAATCGATTTTTTTAATTATAATGATTTCTGAAAATTAATTTTTTCACACTAAAAAACGTTGAGATTTGTTTTTACATTTTGAAATTTCGAAAAAATATATTTGCAACGTAAAAGAACGTGTGGCGAATAATTGTTATGACACTTTTGGGATTTAGCTAGCACGACACATTTGTGGCATAAGAAAACGTCACAAATGGATACTTTTACAACGCTTTGCCTGATGCTATGAATAGAACGTCACAAATGCGTCAATTTGTTGTAGTGCCCGATTACCCAGATAATTTTTAAACAATCTTAACGGCCAATCTTTGTCGATCCAACAATTATCACTAGCTTGTCAAATCTTGTCAAATGAAGAATCGTCAAAAGATCCAATTTTTATTGCAAGATGCCCAATTGTTATTTTTAAAATAAATTCCCTAATTGTTTTATCTTTTCTATGATCAAACTCTAATTCCATCGAACAATTTTTTGAAAATCCACTAATTCTAATCGATTTTCTTATTTTTAAAAAATATTACCCTTAGTCCCTATATATGGCTTGAGGATAAACTTACCATTTACCTGATAAACTTACCATTTGAGGTTGTTAGTGATAAGTCATTAATTGCGTTATGATACCATATTGTTTGCAAATAATTAACCTTTTTTTTTAAGGGAAACGGGCTAACAGCCCCAAGTTTATTAATAATACCTCATTATTTGAGGTTTGAAGGATATAAGGTGGATACAATCTTGATTACAAGTTGATCAATTACATCAATAATCGGAAAAACAAGTAAAATGCAACATCTACACAACTCGAGATTCAATGATCCGAATAATAAGATAAATACCATAAATTTGCACTCCGATGAATAATTTGATGCAGTTCAATGGTTTCAAAC
Organism: Papaver nudicaule; assembly: GCA_023529015.1. NCBI lineage: Eukaryota > Viridiplantae > Streptophyta > Magnoliopsida > Ranunculales > Papaveraceae > Papaver > Papaver nudicaule. The sequence goes on from JAJJMA010237429.1 coordinate 3,343, forward strand.
CACTTTTGTTGTTGATCATTGTAACATCTGATGCTTCCGTAAAAAGGAAGTGATATGCCCAAGTTATTGCAATCAATTTCGGTATTTGTTGATCGTCTCTGTCGACAAATTGATCAAAACTACTCCGGATTAATACGCCTTTAACGATGTGATCGTCAGTATAATACCACCAAAAGATGCCCATAAGGCTATAACAGAAGATGAAAAACATAATTTACATCAATTGCCATAATGCAATTATTTTATTGATATATATTAGATTAATACACCCGGATCTTAACTACTGCAAGATCCGGGCAGAAAGAAGAAGAGATATTAGAAAAACCCAATGAAAAGGATGAAGAAAACTGAATTTTATGAAGATAACTGATAGTAGGATGAAGATAACTGTTTGCTAAAAGAAAATATTGCAGAGTTTTGACAGAATAGTCATCTCCAGTGGTTGTAATTTTATTTGAACGGAAATTGAACAAAAGTTCCTCCTTTTCATGGGCACAAATAATTAACCTGACTAAATTTGGTCTTATTGATAGTATTTGGTCCCATTGAATAAGTTACAATAGGGATGTTTTGAAATAAAATCAGTAAAGCCCTTATAAAAAAACTGTTTTACCCTTAACAAGTTATATAAAGTATTCACTCTAAACTCAAATCGTTATATTTTCTCTTCTTCTCTCTTTCTCCTTCCTCCTCACTCTTCCCATTGTAAGATGAAGATCATGAAAACTAGCAGCGCCACCACCGCCACCACAAATATCATCGTCGCCACCGCCGCCAGAAATGATAAAATCAGTCTTATTTAAAAAGTTGGTTCTTTATCTTGATACGGAGTAAAAACAACAACCGCCGCCTGCTGCTTCTACTCCAACTGGTTATGTTTAATCACTAGTTGGATCTCCTGTTGAATCTCCAAAGGATAGCAATGGTGGTGCTAGTTACGGTGTTGTTCTAATCGTTGCTTCATCTGCTAGAGATTTAGATTCACGGTTGATTTTCGATAAAAGAAAATCTCTCAGATCTCTCAGATGATGAATCTGGTAGATCTGAGAGATTTAGATTCACGGTTTTAATTTAATTATTAGGGATTTCTCATGGTATATTGATCTAAGATTTAATTGTAATATTCATTGGTTATTATTGATTTTAGATTACTCATAATTGGATAGTGATTCTGTTCTGTTAATTATTCATTCTTATACTAATTAAATTTTCTTCTTAGTAGTCTCTTTGAATCCTCTTTGAATTCTGTTCTTTTAATCATTTACAAGTTTAGAGCTTGTGAATTTCTCTAGTAAATCATCTAGTTTAGAGCTTGTACAACCCATGACTACACTTTGTAACTCTCACATTTTACAAAAATTGGTTCAAATTCTCTATGATAAAGATAAGAATTGAGGAATCACGACGGTGGTGCTGGTAAAAGAAAGGAAAAGAAAATTAGGTTTCTCTTTTGTTTTGTTCAGTGAGAGGACAGAGAAAAAATGAATCTTGACGGTGGAGAAAAGTCCAGTTTGTTTGTATCATTGTATGGATTTTATTAAACAAAATCATCAATATTATTGCGCAATGTGAATGAAAATGGGTTATGTTGTTTCATTTGGTGAGTTTTTTTTTTAGATCAAATATGGAGAGATAATCTGTCCATGTTTACTTTTACATCCACATATTCAAATACTTAACAATATATGTCGTTTAATAAATCTCATTACTCGTTGTATAGTTTGGTCCTTTTCAGCCGATTGAAGGCTAAAAAGCTAACAAGGCTTTCCAAGTCTTTAATCAGCACATAAAATACCACATGTTGGCCGACAATGTTTTCATTTTCCAATTAGAAATGAAGCTTCCCAGAATCGGTCGATATGGATTACTTTAAGTGCCGATTCTGGTTTTTTGTTTTTTTAAAATGTAAGAATCGGTAAGTAATCAATGTTTCTGAATACATTGAAATTTACTTGTATTCAATTTTTGATGTTTTGGATTCGCAATCAATAATACCAACAACAAAATTTACATGTATTCAATTTTTGATGTTTTGAATTTCCAATTAATAGCAAATTTATCTATATAATCGTTACACTTATTAACGAATATGGATCGATTGTACCAAAATCGGCACTTATGCAGATGTATATAGACCGATTGTACCATAATCGGTTCTTAGGAGCACCAAAATTCACCGATTCCAATTGAAAAAAGTTTAGTTTTTATGTTTTAAAAAACAACCAAAATCGGTATTTATATCGAGAAATATAAACCGATTCTGGTTTTACTTTATAATCGGTATATATAATGACCAATAACCACCGATTATTGTTCTTTTTTTTAAAAAAACGAAGAACAATCGTTTGATATGGTGGCCTATGATCCATCTATGGAGGAAGATGGTGGTGGATGCATTGGCGGCGGTGCTGGTTGTGGTGGAGGCGGTGATGGTGGTGGTGGTGATGGTGAACGAAGCGGCATCAATGGTGGTGGTGGAGCAACAATGAAGGAGGGGAAGGTCATGGATATAGAAGTGATGATTATGGATATAAACTGAAATTAGGTTATATTAGTGAAGGGTAACTCACTTTTTTGACACCCCATAACCACTAGCCCTAGATGGGTTTAAAATTCCATGGGGCCAAATACTCGGCAATGAGACCAAATTTAGCCAAGTTAATTAAAATATTTTATTTTTTTGAATATGAAAGGTTTATCTTGTGGTTACTAGTATCCCCCACCCGATGCAGTCGGGATTCGAACCCAAATCGATGGTATCACCACCCAACAACTTTATAATTAAATCCTATAAACTTACCATTTTATTATCTGAAATGCTTACTTTACAAAATATTATCACAGGCAACATATTAGGAAAATAATTAAAAAGTTAAAAGACGATCATAAAAACTAGACCTACGAATAAGCATGCTTTGGTAATGCAGAAGCACAAAATTACTCTCGTATCACCAAAGCACAAAATTACTCTCGTATTAATCAGGTTTTATTTTTTATATACCTCAGCACAAGTTTCAACAAATCCGTCAATAGGGAAGGATACGACTTCTCCAGATATGCATATCCATCAGACTTCATAAACTCTACATGAAAAACATTTGCAATGGGTAAGAAAATAATTGATTAATCCGAAACTGAACAGACCTACCTTGTACTCCTTGTACGTACAATCTATACAAACAGCTAGCTACTTTTTCAGAACTTTAATCACGACACTCACCTTCCAAATTTTCGGGTTTGGCTGCAAAGTTTAGACAAAAAGTTTTCAATTGCAGGCAATGGCGTTGTTCTGCTATTGCCAGTGTAATTGCCACATTATTTGAAGTTACTTCTTCAGATAATTTATCTTCACACATGAGTTTTAGTCGAGCAAGATCATAGCGATCTGCTGCAGCTAGCAGATGTTTCATGAATGTAATTGTATCGCAAAGAGAATCTGAATCAGAGAGTTGGTGCATTTCAGGAAGTTCATCTGAGTATATATATAGCAACATGGCCTGCAATACATCATATGATCATATACACGTCAACAACAATGATAAATTTATACACATAGGTAAACGCATATGTTATTGTGCTTTTGAATCTGAAACATGACTACGAAATAATGAACTCACAAAAGTCATACCTTAAAGACGAAGGGATCAATCTCGTTGATGGCCAGTGTTTCCATGTTTGTATCACCCACTTGTCCATAAAATTGAGCTCTAAATACAGAAGATCGAGCTGCAAGAATCAACTTATGTGCTCTGAATGATTCATTGCCAACATGTAAAGTAATATCAAAACCAGTTTCAGATTCCAACAAACTCTTTAGATTCTGACTCATATCTGGTGGAGGTACATAAATAACATGTTTCTTGTCTTCAAAACGAGTTCGCACTACTTCGATTGTACAATGAATCCTAAGACAATCATCCTTTAGATAGCTTGATGTCTCTAACCCTGACCTCTTCCTATACTTCTCGAATCCCCTGAAATTAATCCACATAAGAAACTTCGTTTATGCACTAGGCCGGCCACAAAAGAAGAGTATATTACGAACATGTATCAAACAAATTTGGGAGCAGAAGATCGTTCGTTTCGTTTCGTAGAAGGATTCAAATTATGATCTTAATGCAATAACAGTGACATGCTAATTTTTAAACGTGCCACAAGCAATAAGTTAAGTGTCTAGTTCTCAAGTATGATATGGACACTTTATTGTCTAGTTCCATATCAATGCAACTCAAGAACCATTGGAACTGGAAACACATACACATACGTACCATGAGGCGCTACCTGAGTTTAGGCTAAACGTTTTTAAGCATGTAGAACTTCTACAAAATCCATCTTTACCTCCTCCGCTTTGGTCCAGTAATTTCAACTCAAACGAAGCCCTAACTACTTCTGCAGGGCTTACTAACTTAACATACACGGATATGTACTCCTCGTTAGCTTTAAGATCGCCGCCAGGATAAAAATCTATAACCCAATCAGAACCACCAGCTGTGAATCTGCCACTAGTCATGGATTTACCCACTCCTAGTATATCCTTTGCTAAAGAATATCCTGTTATCTTATACTCATGAGAACCTTTCAGAGTCTCATAAATCGACTCCGACGACGAAGACATCTCGTGATTAGTATTAGATAGATTTTGATCTTTAGATGTTGAAACTGACGTAGAACTGGACAAAGAAAAAGATAGTAAAAGTATGAGGAGACTGAAACCCTCCTATTTTAAATAGGACTATAGAATATATATTTTGTTTACCTAATTTGAATCTAAGTAAACAACACCAACACTTGGTATGTTTCAAGTAACGAGGCACGTACGTACTGCCATCTTTATTTATATATATATGTATGTATGTATGTATGCATCCAAGAGCTACAACAGAGAAAGAAAAAAGGGCTACAACAGAATTTTTAATCACCACCCGTCCACATTTTTTTACGGACATTCCTTTGATAATTGACGGATGGGCATATTATGTAACTCAGTAACTTGACAACTACATCCATCCGACGTTTGTGGAACTGCTTCTAGACAAGTAGAGCAATGGAGGTCTTCATTGTTGTCCAACCTTTGGCTTTAATTTATCTGTGTTGCAAAATCACAATATCTTATCCATCGGGGTCTTATTCTGCTTTGTCCGCCTCCTGCTCTAATGATTCATCACAATAAATTACGGCGAGTTCTTCATCGAGAAATTATTAAATTGTGGTCAATGGTCATCCAACTCAAACCAATTGGTAATGAGTGGAGTGGAGTGGCCCATAGGGTTATTAACCGCATGATCTTAGATTACCCGTACAATGTGGAACTAATAATCTCAACATGCCCTTTCACGTGTAGCCTCGTTGGGTCTAACACGTGGACATATAATCGGGTGACTCGGAGTAGAAGGATCATTTTAGACTCGTCCCAAATAGCCTGGTCTGATACCATATTAAATTGTGGGCATCCAACTCAAAACCAATTGGCAATGAGTGAAATGGCCCATAGGATTATTAACCGCACGATCTTAGATTGCCCATACAATGTGAGACTAATAATCTCAACAGAAATAGCTAAACCACTAACCCAGCACTCCCCTAAAGGCTTAAGATAGTAACTAAGAAAGAAACTGCATATCACCAACTGGCCAGTGATTACAGTGATTTGTGAATATTATTCAGAACTACAGGAGTCTTACAAGGCTAACAACAAACCAAGACAAAAAATATAGAGAGAATCTAAGCAGTCTACTGCTGGGTAAGTAGCTTACATTACATAGCAACTCAAGGACAAATATCAAGAACAAAAATAGTAAAAGTATAGTAGTGTGTATATTCGCAGATCTTTTTCCAACAACCACTTGCTCAGTCTCATCAAAAGCTCTTGTGATGCTTCCTCTACGGTCTTCATGAAATGCCTTAAGATCATCTGTTAAAACTGATGAAGCCATGGCCATAATACTTGATTTTGCTGGAATCGTCACTCCTTCAGTGTCCTTTTCTGTTAAAGAACAATGCTTTTACTTGGGGCACCCTCAAACTTGCTTAACAGGGGCAACCAATTTCTGGAGGCACCCAGTTTTCTTCCCCTATAAATCAAGAATCGCAAATCGGGGGCATAACAGAATTCTTATTCTTCCTTCTCAAACAATAATCCCTAAATTCACATAACCTCTCTGCTCCTCGTCATCAAACAGATGGGTAAATTTAGTGATCTTCCAGAAGAGATCATGCTAGACATCTTCACTCGGTTACCAGCTGAATCGGCTTTAGATTGCAAATCGGTTTCCAAAACCTGGAAAAACGTTCTTCACAATCCATCCTTCAATCAAACGCACTCAGAACTCCTCCTTAGTAATCCTGATTCTGCCGCTGACTCTGGTAAGCTTAGATTTATTTTCATGATGGCGGATGAAGAACATTCTAAACGGTTATATTATTTAGAATATGATGGTGGGGTTTCTTCTCATAGACTCAGGAAACTGAATGTGAACCTTCCGTTCAATATTTACAGTATCATTGGTTCATGTAACGGTTTGGTATGTATAATTGGATTACCAGATCATTATACGACGTATAACTCCACTAGTGCTTTGCATACTGCCTATATTTTTAATCCCATTACTAGAGAATGCATCACACTTCCAGAACTCGATAGAGCCACATATTATTGCCGTGTTAGTTTCATGTTGTATGGTTTTGGTTACATTGCTTCCACTAATGAGTACAAGGTTGTTAGGATTTACGCTTTTCAGGGAGAATATGAATTTGCACAGATTGAGGTTTACACTCTTGGCAGTGGTAAAGGCTGGAGAAAACCTAGGAATTTAAAAGTAAGTGGATATTCCATTTCTAAACAACATGCTATGTTTGCTAATGGATTTCTTTTTTGGGATTTTGGAAATTGGAAAATTACGGCCTTTGATTTGGCTAGTGAAATTTTTGTAGAATTAGATGAATACTGGAAGTACGGTCTCAGGACTAGGGTTTTGGGAGGTTGTCTATGTAGTCTACATTATAGTGAAGATGGACAAAATTGTGATGTATGGTTGTTGGAGAAAAAAGAAGATAAGTCATTCAGTTGGAGTAAAGAGTTGAGTTTAATCGATACAGAACCATACACTACTTCACTTGCATTTACGAGTAGTGGTAGAGTTTTATGTTACAAAGATACAAAGCTTTTTCTTTATGAGCTGAAATCTTCTTCTTCCAAGATGCTTGAGGATTTTGGTAGAAGAATTCATCGCCCAACTTCTCATATGAACACCTTAGTTTCACTAAAATCATTTAAAGACGAAAACACGAAAACACTGGGAGCCGGTGCAAGCAAACGAATATCGAAGAAGTCTCGTAAGAGGAAAAACATGTGAGTTTCTTATTAATCTTTCCAGCATACTTTGCATTCACATTCCTGTTTTTTTTTTTTTTTTTTTTTTTTTTTTTTTTCTGCCAATAGGGCAGGTAGTGGATTTAAGACTACATTTTCTGTTAATCCAGTAATATTTTTTCTAAATAAAAATTAGTTAATATGCTTTTTGAAATAACATCCTTGCCTGCGCAAACTACAGAACTCTAGAAGACGGTGAAGGACCTGTAAAATAAATATATGAAATGCAAACAGCTTGACTTGGGCTTAAGATCGTGTTGAGCTCCCAGTATTTGACGCTAGAGAATATGGTTTTGTTTGATTCTTAAATGGCCGGCCTATATAAGAGATTATTTGCTAAACATTAGCCACACCAATATGTAATAGAATCAACAGCATAAAATGCTTATGCATGAGAGTTTTCAACCCTATATGAAATAAGTGTAGCATACAATTATCCGTTCAAGGAATCAAGATGCAATCTCTTCTTGATGATTTAAATACTTTGATACATTAGAGACAAGACAGTTTCAGAAAATGATTTCAGAACAAGTCAAAAGCAGCTCATACGCCGTTGTGTTGTATATATCTATCTAAATCCTCGATTTTAGATTTTAGATTTTAGATACGCCGTTGTATCTCGTTTTCTGATTCTTCATGCTCTAAGAAACTATTTTCCAGTCCATCTAGACAGTTTTCAAGACCACCAACAAAAATATCGATTGAGCTAATTTTAGGTTGGAAAAAAATTCATGACACAAACGTATAAAGACGACTCCATTACAACAAGATACTAGGAGGACTTACAAGCAAAGCAACACAACAAATGTAGGCCTCTCTTCTATTGTTTCTTACACTCTTCATACACCTTGTGTCCAAGCTTGTAGGTTTTCGTTACTCTTGCACATATATGCCTTTCTAAGAACAGTTTTGCTCTCAAGAGCCGCATCAATGAAACTTCTCACTGATCTCTAGCCTGATAACCACTACTTAGTAGGTAGAGCACAGTTGGGATGCCCGCTACCATACCTGAAAATAGACCGTGTTCTCCTCATACAGATCTGTGGCCAAAATCAGGATGGAACGGAGATCCTGTCATAGAGATCCGAAGATTAATTACCGACTATGATTAACGGATATGTGGTAGAAGTCCCCTGCTACAACCTGCAACATATGTACGCATTAATACATTTTCATCAAGAAAAAAGAAAAGGAATATGGAGGCAAACTAACACTGAAGTTTTTCAATACCTTCATTTCAAGCTATATTTGCATATACTGAATCTGGATCCATAATATTTCTTCCCCAAATTGTGAACTTTTTTCCGAGTGCACTCATACCGAAGATGATACAATCTTTTTCTTTTTTTTTGGTCTTCTGATCAGTACTCTTTAGCAACATCTTTGATATAAAAAGATACAATCAAAGCAAAAAAGTAGAGATCGGCACATTGATTTATCGACACCAGAATGCTTTACATCTACGGGTAACGAGAGTGTAGTGTTTGTTTTGATTGGTTTGTTACATAAGAAGTGGAAACTCCACTGAAATGAAGCTCTGTGAGTCGAGAGAAAGAAATGTTGGCCGCCATCTCAGATCGGTCCTCTTCTCCAACCTACATCTTTTTCTTCTTATAGATAAGGCAAAGTGAAGAAATGACATTTACTTTAACACCCTTTGCTTAGTATGTAAGCACTCTTGGATTGGTTGTAGTGTACGTCGTTGTAGTGTACAAAGTTGCTTCTGCTCTTATCTCACACAACATGTAGTCGAGGGCTGTCAACGGGTCGGTTCTAGGTCAGTTATCACTGAAACTGGTACCGGTAACCACTGACAGCCCCACTCATATATACAACCTTTATAATTCTCAAGTTTTGCTTGATGCTCCCAAATGAGCAAAGCATCCCCTGTTTAAGCTCACAGATGAGACAAACAAGGCAAATTCACCATTGACATTGATCAGTTCTCCTTAGAATCAGAACTTTTCTAGCTTGTACTTGTGGTTCTTCTAATCTTTCCCCTTCTTGAATACGAATCAGACTTCACAATGATCCAAACTTCCAGATTTCGGCATGACTGCCTCGTCATTAGCAGCTTGGGTGAGCCTGAAAGAAAGAAAGAACGAAAAATGAGTAAGACAAGGAAACGTTAGATAATCCAATATCCGACTTAGAAAAAAAAAACATTCAGTGATGCATCATACATAGGTAAAATCTTGAATGAAAAAGCAGAGGTAATTGGAAGAACAAAAGATCTGACAATCTAAACAAAAGAGATTCAGCTTAAGTAGTAGGCAAATATACGTCTAACAAACACAAACTGAAATTAAATTTGAATTTCATTACCAACCAAACTAACGAAAGATAACTGTTTGATGAACAAATATCATCTAACCATTCAGAGACTCTAATTTAGGTGCAGTAATATAAAGACAAATCAAGAGCAGATCGTCAAAAACCTATCATGAGCAGTTAAATACCTGAAGATCATTCACATAACACAGTTGAATATTCATTTTCTGACTAAATGCACATTTTACAGGCTAACGGCCGCTTAATTCTTCCAATTTATTACTAAGGAGGGATATTCTTATCCTAGAATATAAAATTACTTGTATTCGCCATCATCCGAAAAACTAAACAAAGTTAGCAACATTATTTTGGTACTTAACGAGATCTAAATTTGCATTAATCTTAATCTATAGTTCTACACCAAGGGTTATATACAATGCAAGCGTTATTAAGGCACCAAAACACAAATGTACAACTATTACCTTTCCAGTGTGGTTGTGTTCTTTGAGCAACTCAAGTAACAGGTGCATGCTATCTCTGACATGAAACATTTTCGCAGAAAGGTGTTGGTTAATAAAATCCACACCATTGCCAATGAATTAAGATAGTGTGTGGCGAGGAAATGATGCATTGAACGGCTCAAAGTCCAACTGAAGCATGAAGTTCTTATTAGCCCTGCAATACAAAAAGTAAACATGTTAATGAAAATTCAAGAAAATGCACGCATAAGAATGATAAACCGATTGTAAGAGGTAAAATTTATCCACATTCCTCTTTAGTACCTTCCATTCACAAGTTCTTTCTTCTTTGCATTGCAAATACTCAGAAGCGGTAAACACATCAGTAGCCATGGCATTTAAACTCGCAAACTTCAAGCCTTGGAGGAACAGCAAGTGTAATCCATGGATGTAGGACAATAGCTTCCTTATAGTATATGAGATGTTGAAATACCTTTGGTTTTCTAAAGAACCAATTCCTCCTTAAATGCAAGAAATTTGAGATCTTTGCAAATACCAATGTCCCGGCTGAAATAGCAATCATTTCCAATATCTTCAATCACTTCATTCAACTTTTTAATATGACGATAAATCTTTGTGACTCATAATGATTTAGCAGCACGTCTTTATCAAACACTTCATCCGTCTTTATAAAACATTGCGCTGATCTCCTGATTCTAAATCCTCCCAGAGTCTTGATCACCTTATTCGAAATCATCCTCGGGTTATAAATGATATTTTCCCGAGTCCGCAAATACCAAGTATTGAAATGTCAAAAACCCTAATATTTTTTTTTTCTTCTTCCTCCTCTTTACAATTATTTCCTTACTTAGTAACAACAAATACAAATACAACAAGGATCTGTCTTCTTCTTAGATTTATTATCAACTTGATCTTAGATCCAAAAATAAATGATGCCTAAAAACCAAATGAATGAATCTTACACTCCGATTGAAAAACAACAGTGAACAAGTGAATCTCAAAATTGAAATGGTTTTGTATGAACTGATCTTGCAAGAGGCTTAATTAGATTGCGCACCTTTGAATAGATCTGTATCTGAGTAGCCGACTTGAAACCCTCTCTTCTTCACGGACCTTGGATTTATAAGTTGGACTGGTACGATATATCTCTTTATCGGGCTGATATTTGCTCGGATAATTCGTGTCAATCCGGTATACTGATATTATTGCTTGTTCTTTCCTTTTAATCGTGAAACAGAACAGTTATTAAAACGTAACGTTTTCTACATGCCGCTTTCCAAATGTAACGGTCCTGTCATCTTAATTTTTTTTTTTTTTTGATAAAGGAAGCATTTGATTGATATAGCTAAATAGAAAGTTTATCCTTCTCAACAAGATCAGAGATCCAAGGATATAGAGTACCAACTAAATCAAAATTAAGAGACTCTCTACGTCTGCGTTTTGAGATTTCATCAGCAATGTTGTTTGCATCTCTTTTAGCATAAGTAACCGAACAAAATTCAAAAGACCTAATGAGAAATTGAATATCACGAATATGCTTCCTATTCTCCCAGCGAACTAGAGGGCTGTCAGCATTGATTGAGTTAACCATTGTTTCCGCATCCGCTTCAATCTGAATCTTCTGCAACTTCAGCTTTAAGGCCCAATTCAAAGCTTCCTTCACTCCCATGCATTCACCTTCCTCCGGGTCTAGGACTGCATCATGTGAACATCCTTTGGCTGCGATTGCTTCCCCTGCATGATTACGAGAGATTAGTCCGATGCCTAAAGTGTTTAAATCATAATCAAAGGGAATGTCCGTGTTAATTTTAATAATGCCAATTAGAGGAGGTTTCCATTTCACTGTGCCAGTATTAACAGTTTGATATCTGACAGACGGAACTTCTCCAGAAGCCAAGAAGCTTGTCAGATGGAACTGCGCTCTGTTGGCTGTATTCCTACCTGTCATCTTAATTTGTTTGTACCATGTGATGAGTTTAGTTATGGCCCCTAGGGGATGTTTCCTTTCCATGGTGCTAGACAGGCTGATAATACAAAAACGTCACAGAAACAAAATGTGGGAGAGGAGCCGCGTCCCCCTCATAAAATATGGTTGGTTGGCTTTTTTTCCTGGGTTGCTTGGAACTATGGTAACTTCCAAAAATCATCGCCGTTTTGTACTCTGACAACTTGTGAAAATCGTCACGGTTTTTGATTTTTACTGTGACCATTATTGGAGGACCACAGTCCCCATTAAATCACTGCACTTCCAAAAAATCGGGTTTTTTTTTTTTACTCTCTCACAGTTGGTTTCCGTGACCTTTTTTTTTTTTGCCGATCATTTTTTATTTTGCTTTTGTATCTGTTAGACAAAATGGTGAATTTTTTTTTATTTGGGTTGGTTGTTGTGGACTTGTAACTAAATGGTGTTAGGAAATCTTTAAAATATATATATATATATTTGTTGATGTTGCTCTAGTAAAACGGTAAAGTGTCAACTCCACTTTCAAACAAAGAACATGTCATACAGAGGAGTCGATTCGTGAATTTGAAAATATTTTTTCTCGATAAAAAAGGTTAAGTTTTTATTGATAAAGGGAAAAAGGATACACTTGACAATGTTACAAACTAGACTAACGCCTGGCAACAAAAAGAAAGAACCACTCTAACAAGGAGGCAAAGCCAAATACAAGAACAAATCTGTTTCAAGGCTTAAAGCTAGAAGGCTCTATATTTCTTTTTTTAACGGGGATAGGGGTTCTCAACCCATGCCCCAATTTCTCATTGTTTGTCACTCCTTCCCAATAAAGATTGGCAACTCTTTTGTCAGATTTTGAAGGATGTAATCTGTCATCAATACCTTTGAAAATATTCCTTACCTTAGAATCCCTTCCTTCACAATCCACTTTGAACATTCCGGTTAGCTGCATTCTTTTGTCTATGCTTTTCTCTTTGTCTAAAGGTTTATATTTAGAAACTTCTGCAACTGGCTTCATCTTCTTAACCTCAATTTCTTCATCTTCTAACTCCCACTCTGAGGTTTCACTCCCATTCAACTCTGATCGGTCATCATTGTCAGGCACTTCCATACTTGCCTCATGAGCTTGGTCATCTATGGACCTATGGTAGCCTCTCTTGTCACCTCATCAGAAGCTCTACTAGCTCCATAATCATTCTTTTGTATTTCCTTGTTATGGCTTGAAACCCTATTTAACCCATGTTCCAGTAATTCTCTCTCTTTAAAAGGAACATCAAAAGGATTTAAATGACTTCAAATGATTGAGATGTACCAACCTTCTTGCTTGATTTTTTATTCTTTTTTGCATAGGTCCAGAGAAGTTCCGGTGGTTGTACTACTTTCAGACATCCACACTTTTGAGAGCAAGTTAGATTCAATTCCCTGCACCGAAGAGTCATGGTTCTCAGCAGAGATTTCTTTTTCGTTCATAGTTAGATTGACCTGAGGAGTCTCAGTAATTTCCTGACTTACCTCTGCAGCTGCCTCAACAATTAAGCTCTTGGGAACCCATTTCTTCTTATATTTAGGTGTTGGGTTGGAGCTGCACTTGGCATTAGAGTGACCAAAACTTCTACAGTGAGTACAATAAGAGGGCTTCCATGGATATTCAGCTCTCACAACATATTTCTTGTCTTCAATTTGAAAAGGCATCTCAGATGGGAATGTGCAGTTATAATCGACCTCCACACAAACCCTAGCATAAGTTTCTAGTCTACAAAGTTGTTGGAGCATCAGTCATGATGGGTTTTCCTACCAAACTTGATATTCTTGAGAAGCCAAGAGCATTCCAAAGATGAAGTGGTACATCCCTAAGAATCATCCAAATAGGAACTGAACTAATAGTGCCAATCTGCTGCTCAATGAAGGGCATCCATGGACGGATGAGAAAAATCTTTGAACCAAATTGAACAGACCCAATTTTTAAATACCCTTGCTCTATCTTTTTCTTGAGAAAAATTGAACATAAAAGCTTGCTCTCCATAGATAGCCATGGAGAAATCTCCTTTGGTATTCCATAGAAAGGTTAATTTTTCTTTTACAAAACCATAAGGTAGCCTTTTTTCTACAAAGTAACCAACAACAAAAGAATCACAAGTAACAATATGAGGTTGAAGGTCACCTGAAGAGAAAAAAGCAAAGGATTCATGAGAAGCAGATCTGGTTCTTCATGAAGAGATTGAAGAAACAACAGACCCATTCAGACAATTCAAATATGATTACCAGAAGTAACCAAAGTTGGAAAATCTTTTAATCCAAAGATGGAATCAGAAGTACCATTAGGATTAGAAGAGTTTCCTAAAGAATTGTTGACAGTTGATGATTGTGGAGGATGATTGACGTCTCCATCCATGGCTGAAACGAAGAAGAAAATTCGCCTAGACATATCACCACTCTCTCACTCTCCTCTGAATTTGAAAATGTTGATAAATGGTTGTGTTAGATCAAACACTATACTTCTGAATAATAAAAACTTATACTCATGGAAAATAGATAAGGTTTTTCAAGGTGTTTATGATAAAAATATCGGTGACACGTTACAACTCAAATCATTAATAAATCACGCACTGATTTTACCACTGTATTATGCATTTTTTAGTGGGTCACATACGATTACGTATAAAGTCTTTTTAGAACTAATCTATTTTAAATTATGGATTTTTTGATATACCCACATGGTCTTTTTACAACTACTCGATTTTAAATTAGTTGGTCCAAGTCCAACTTTGGAGTTTGTTCGTTTACGTTTCTGTTAAGGTATTTCATGTCATGTAAAAGACAGTCATGCAGTTTATAATGTACTTAATTACTAGTGTGTTTTTTAAAATGATTGTTGATGCATCATACACCTACTCTATGGACAAATACTTGGCCATTTCTTCTTCGTCTTCTTCTTATTCTTCTTCTAATCTCAATGATAACCATCTGAATTCATCTCAAACACCACTGCACCAACCTACAAGCTTGTGATCAGTTTCTCCTAGTGTCATACTGATTGGAATGATGATTATATCTCTACTTATTACTCGTGGAACCGTGATCAACAGGTACCTTGTTTCTATTTTCATTCACGTTTCTTACTTGTTTCTTGCCTTGCAAAACTGTTCTGCAATAGATAACACCAGTACCATTACATCAACCCAACTAATAACAGACTCTGAAACTCTAGTATCCTCTGGCCAAATCTTCAAACTAGGCTTCTTCAGTCCTCCGAATACTACAAATCGTTATGTCGGGATTTGGTATACCAAGTTTCAAGTGCAGACCATTGTGTGGGTAGCAAACAGGGACAATCCAATACAGGATTCGTCAGGTACCTTAGGAATTGCGAACGATGGAAATCTTGTAATCGTTGATGGACGAGGAGACGTTCTTTGGACTACTAATGTTTCTAATATCGCCACCAGGGCCAACAATTCAGTTGCTGAGTTATTAGATACGGGGAATTTAGTGCTTACGCTGATAAATGATAATACAAGGAGGGTTGTTTTATGGCAGAGTTTTGATCACCCGACTGACACTTTGCTGCCACTTATGAAACTTGGTGGAAGTAAATTGACGGGCAAAAAACAACAACTTACGAGCTGGAAAGGGGAATCAGATCCGTCACGAGGAGTTTTCTCTACGGAGCTCGAGCTCGTAGATGGTATTCCTCAGATTGTTGTCTGGAGCAATGGGTCCAAATTTCGACATTGGCGTAGTGGTCCATGGAACAATATTGTGTTTATTGGTATACCGAACATGACGAATGCTTACAATGATGGATTTTATTTGACAAAAGATGACCAAGATGACAGTGTGTATATCAGTTTCAATTATGCTGCAAAAAATCCCATGAAAAGGTTCATAATAGATGATAGCGGAGTGTTATTAGGACTGAATTGGTATGAAGGAACTAGCGAATGGATACAGACCTGGACATCACAAGTGAATGAGTGCGACGTCTATGGAAAATGCGGCCCCTTTGGTAGCTGTAATCCATTGAATTCACCAGTCTGCAGTTGTCTGACAGGGTTTAAGCCCCTGTTAGAAGATGAATGGAACAAGGGAAATTGGTCAGGTGGGTGTGTGAGGAATACTCCATTGAGCTGCCGAAACAACTTTAGCAGTTCAAACCCTAATGATGGATTCTTGAAGCTGGAAAACGTTAAAGTGCCTGATTTCGCTTACTGGTCGGAATCTCCAACGCTCGTGGATTGCAACAGGACTTGCCTAAGGAACTGTTCATGCGTTGCATATTCGTATGATGGTGGCATTGGGTGTATGGCATGGGCTACTGATTTAGTGGATATACAAGAATTCAACGAAACTGGGGGAAGTCTTTACGTTCGCCTAGCTCTTTCTGATCTCGGTAAGTAAAGATAAAATGTTCTTAAACAGCTTTTAGTGGATATTAACTTCACCATTGAGCATTATAACACTATAGGATTCCCCATTATTGGCTTTTTTTACATATATTTCCTTGCAAAATGTAGATCTTGCTGAAAAGAACAATACAGATGTTAACCGAAAGAATAAGAATCCAAATCGTGTACTCTCACACAAGAACTTAAGGACAATTATAATAATTACAGTCCTTGTGGCAGCCCTTGCCACCATTGTATGCACATACTTCCTTTGGATGTGGTTTGCGAAACGGAGAGGTCGAATATCTGACTCTAAGCCTTAAACTAATATGATTCATGCTGTTAGAGAATGCATATGTTTCAGGGAAAATTAACTATCCAAGTTTGATGTGTGGTCAGGAAATCACAAGAAAAACACGAAAGTTGCTTTTGATTTGGACAATGTCCATGGGGAAACTCCAGGCAGTACCATGCTTGGAGACAACCTGAAAATTTTCAAATTTGAAGAGCTAGCAATGGCCACAAATGATTTTAGCACCGCCAATATGCTTGGTGAAGGTGGATTTGGTCAAGTATACAAGGTACGTACGTAAAATGGATATTTAAGATCAGTATTATAACTTCTAAATTTCATTATCAAAACTGAAATATAGAGAGTACTTTCTTTCTCTGCAGGCAAAGTTACTGGATGGACAAGAAATAGCTGTGAAAAGGCTTTCTAAGGGTTCTATACAGGGTTTAGAAGAGTTTAAGAATGAAGTTGTCGTCATATCCAAAGTCCAACACAGGAATCTAGTTAGACTTTTGGGTTGTTGTCTCGAAGGGGATGAAAAGATGTTGGTTTATGAGTATCTGCCGAATAAAAGCTTGGACGCCTTCCTTTTCGGTTTGATGCTTCACATGAAACTTCTCTATATATAATTGATGTCTGTGTCTCTCTATGTGTGCATATATGAACTGAGTTTTTCTTTGGGAATCAGATCCAACAGAAGTTAAACGCCTAGACTGGAAAAAGAGATTTCAAATTATCGAGGGGATAAGCCGGGGAGTTTTGTATCTACATAGAGATTCTAGAATGAGAGTCATTCATAGAGATCTTAAAGTTAGTAACATTCTATTGGATAAAGACCTGAACCCGAAAATTTCAGACTTTGGCATGGCAAGGATATTTGGAGGTAATGAACACCAAGCTAGCACTAGAAGGGTTGTTGGAACATTGTAAGTAAAATATCTTGTCTATGGAAATTCGAACAACTGCGTAGAATTGTAAATATACTCTCTACAATCTCCTATACTAATTATATGTACGCTTTCGAACTATGCAGTGGATATATGCCCCCTGAGTATCTCATGGAAGGGAAATTTTCAGAAAAGTCTGATGTTTTTAGTTTCGGCGTATTGCTACTTGAGGTTGTGAGTGGAAGAAAGGCCACAAATTTTTGCCATCTTGATCTACCAATGAGCCTGTTGGGATATGTAAGTAGTACACGGCGTGTTACCTAATTCTTCTTTTCTTCTTTCACTTTGCAAGTACTGTATAATCTTCATCACTATTTTTTGTTTCTAATCAAGTGGTGGCTTGCTAGGCATGGCAAATGTGGAATGAAGATCAACTGAAATTGTTTATTGATCCTACATTACTACACGAATCGGTTTCTGTAGCCGAAATTTTTAGATGTATCCAAGTGGGACTATTGTGTGTGCAAGAATTGGCAAGTGATAGACCAAACATGTCAACAACACTCTCTATGTTAACCAGTGAAATCGCAACTCTTCCGACCCCAAGAAAACCTGCATTCACGGAAAGAAGGATATCTGTGCAGCCAGATTCCTTTCCAGATCGCCAGGGATCAGCTTCTGCAAGCGATATAACTGTTACAGACATTCAAGGGCGATAAATTATATTTTGGTGCTTTCATGTACTCCATAATACCTCTTAGGAAAAGTGAAGACTACTTTCTTATTGGACAGTATATTGCAATAGTATGCACCCTCATAAATAATGCATCAATTACAAAATAAAATCTTGTTTTTAATTATATATATGCTCACATGTATTTATTTTAATTACGAAATATCTAAACTTTAATGCGCAAGTTTATTGGTGGACACAGAGGATATTTGGTGCAGAGGATCTGAACCGCTATTTTAGTGCATATCTATAAATTAAGATATGAAGTTGTAGTACTAGAGCTCTACTCCAACAATGGCTGATGAGAATGTAAAGGAGGAAAATAAAGAGCATGTCAGTGGCTCGTCTTCTAAAGATACTGATACATTTGGGAATAGGTTGTATGGGAAAAGAAAATATTACGTATACCTCCATGGAAAACTTACTATGATGAAGTGAAATCCCTTTCTACTTGTAAGATATGCATATGGTATGGTACTTCAATGCTCTCATCGATATCTCATAGAGAAATCAGTTTCCTTTAACTGTGTTATTTTTATATCCAATGCCTCCGATCGTTTGTCCGTACCGATTTCTTTTAACATCACGTTTTAGTGTTTTAGCTGTTTTAGCATGAAGATGTTATGCGGATTTCTATTTTATTTTAGTTTACTTAGATGAAACTGAAACTATAGCCAACCAAATATGTCTATTAGGGGCTGCATGAACGTGTAATCTCATTTCAATCTCTTAATTTGTGATTATTAAAAATAATCCATGAAAACTAGCTACCTGCGTTTTGAGACGAACTATAATCCTGACTTAAGATAATCAGAGCAACTTAGCAATCAGGCATCGGTCTAACTTTTTTTGTGCAAACAGATTCGGAATATTATCATGATGGTGGGTAAAGGAGAAATAAAATTAGTCCTTTCAACTACCCCTCACAACAAGAGAAAAGCTAAATCCACTAGTCCACGGGGATCATGGTCGCAGTCATCACTGACACCTGCTCATAAGTCGTGCAAGTTTAGAACGCGAACCGGAGGTCATCGATGTCTACCACATCAATGGTATGGTGGCCTAATATGCGCTAAACGCCAACATCAAATTGTATGGCAGCCTAAAGTGCCCGCATTATGGGAAATAAGGTACTGCGAAGAAGAGGGAAGGTACTGCGAAGAAGAGGGATCGATGCCTTGGAAACAGATTGTGAAGGCCAGTTCGTTAAAAGGAGTCTTGTTATAAGAGATTTTTCGATTGGGATGCTTCACAGGGTGAAGAAGCATTGGTACTACTGGCAAAATCACGGTTCGAGTGCTGAATAAATGGAATTGCCTTTGAACCACTGAAGAGCAGAGAGTACGCTGGAACCCAGAAATAGACACTGGCATATAATTGGCTCCAAACAGCCGGTATGGAAATTTCATCAAGGAAGGCGAGAATATATATAGATGATACAAACCGAAGTGGTTAACTAAAAATTATTTGTACCACAAGAACCTCCAACTAAAGGACGGGCCCTGAATTTCATGGCTAGGAAGCGGAATCAGATAATGAATATAAATGATTTATTTGCTTATCTATGATTTTCACTCATTCATCCCATGAGGTCGAGAATGGATATGTGTTACAGAAGCATTTGGATGTTAAGGTAGTTCATAATACCTAATCAAAAAGTTCAAGATCATGTCATGTCTTGATGGTTTCAATGTTGCTCCTCATTTTGTGGTCTGATGGAGATTAAATAATATACAAACAGAAGATTAAAACATACCTTTCACCATCCATCTGGGAAGTGTTTACACTGAGTTGACTCCAGTCTTATGAGGCACCAAAAAACTGAACAGAATATAAAGACAAATTAAGCGGTCCTGCTGCTGGGTATGCAAAAAGAGTTTAATCTCAAATTAACTTTTTTTTAACAGTGTTTGGATTACATAGCAAACTCCAGAAAATAAAAACTCAGGAACAAATTCAAGTCAGTTACACAATTCACAAGCAGTGCGTATAAAGATTGATGCCTATAAAGACGTACCGATTTCTGTTTTTCAATTATGTTTCTCTCTATTTTTTAATGTTGGGGAACAATAATGTTCATGAATTTCCTCTTGGCAAATGCTATCCACCATTTATTTGGTGTCCCGTTAGGTCTATATGCAACACTCAACAGCCTTCCACTGGTTTCTTCTCTTATTTGCTTCAGATAGTCCCTGAATAGCTCTGCATTCATTCCATGCAAAAACACACAATAAATTTTGGTTGATAGAGTGAATATAGACATCAACTGCTTGGACGCTAGGTTCTAGACCCCCTCAAGAAAAAAGATCCCAACCCTTTACTTCAACAACAGAACAGCTATAAGACATGCATTAACATAGTCCTTTCAGATATAGTCCTTTAAGCTAAACTTGGATAAGAGATAAGTTTTGTTCATGTACAAGGTGGTTAAACCATTCTCACCTGCTTCGTCGTCAGATTGAGGAAGAGGAAAAAGGCCGGAAAAGGGAAAACCTGCCTCCCCAGGCACCGGGATATCCTCGAGACCCAAGTTTATGATGGCCTTCGTTCCTCCTGCCAAGGTTCTGCATCCCTCAAGTCTCTTCAAAGCCACATTTATGTAAAATATCAAATATATAAGTAGTTTGTCTGCCGAGCTCTTTATATCGAAGTTTCTGAAGAATACATTGGCACGAAAAAATGTGATTGCTTCGTCGACGATGTCAGTTTCTGCACAACAACAACGGTGAAAACAAGAAAGCTTTCAATGATATATGAATTGGGGAAGAGATGGTGGTGCCGAGGTTTAGTTGCAAGATATGAATCACTACTCCCATAATTTGTAGAATACCAAAAATATGGGTACAAAAATAACATCAACCTTTATCAGAGACAGGAGCAGGACCCTTGATATGGCTTTTCAATGGAAGTAGAGGGCACCCACAAGCTTTAGTAATACCTTCATCGTCAACAAAACTCGAATGGTATACCTGCCTCGTAGTTTACAATTTATAAGCTATTTTTGTGATAACAACATTTATTATAAAGAATGGGACGTACGAAGCTATCCTAGTTTAAGAGTCTTTGTTTCCTTGAACTTAGTTCCAACCAAATAATTGCATGTCCTAGTTCTTAGAAGTCAGAACAACTACTTAACTGTCGGAAAATCTCTGGAATAGGGAACGAAAGTAAGAGTCTCAAGTAAGTCGGAGATTACTAGTATTCCAGAAAAATCAAAAACTACAAAAAAAAAAAAAAAAAAAAAAAAAAAAAAAAGTGTACCTAACATACTCCAATTTTAGGATGCTACATGTTTATCTTGATCGGCAAAGAGAAAAACCTCGCCAAGATTTAAACCACTAGCCTAGAAATGTTTAACCAAGCACCAAGGTATAGAAATTAGGTGAACCGATCATAGCAGATGCTACAAATGCTGAATTTTACAATGTTATTGTTTACTTCATCTGGTTGCATTTTAAAGCTAGACCTTGAAGGAAAAAATCAAATAAAATTTGAACTTTTATATTGATCGACAACAACAATTGAACTTTTGGCCTACCATTTTGAGTGTTTGCTTTGAGAAAACGGGCGACCAAACTACCAAGCACACACAGACAGCAAGACAGGGTGACCAATGGTGTTCTCGTTTGTGACCTTTTCAAAAGCAGTCCTCGTTGCGACAATGTAATATGCTCACCCCTTGTGTCTCCTTCAGTCTGATAAAGGTTGTCTAATGAGCTGCAAAAGAAGCAGATGATTAAGACTTACACGGCATTCTGAAATATTTTAATGATAAAAGCTGAAGATAAACTTTAGAAACTCCAGATAACAATAAAATGCAACAGTTGAGGCATGAAAATATACAGTACAGCTCCCTTCTAGGATATATAAAATCGTAGAATCAATCAGTTCTAGACAGTTTTTCCTTCTTTATTCTGCTTTATTCACTGATAACTTAAAAGTCTTATTCTTTTCACAAATGGGTTTCTCAAGGAAATTACTTCCTCGGTTGATGGTACATTCAACTACACATAAATAGTTCTACATACAACCTATGGTTGAGTAATCCCCTCAGATAATGTACTTTTCTCAGACAGATTTCTAGTACTCATTTCATCTGAAAATTACACAGAGTTCCAGTTTATAACTCCACTCCCTGCATACTGTTCTAACTAGTGGGGAGTGAAGATATATATTGAAGATCGGTACCGTCACCTGAGACTGTTCCACTTTAAAGATTTACAATACATCTATTGATGCGGTGAACTTGACTTCCTATTTCACCACCATCAGACCCTACACATTTCCCTTCAACTCAGTGCTATCTCTCAACTAATCGATGCTTCCAATCTCCACATGCTTCAATTTGTTCTTTCAGACTTCTTGCCATCTTCGTTTCTCTCATAATTTCAGATTTCAGATTAAAAACAGATCGGCTGTGTCGCAATATAAACCAAAACCGAAATTGGTGATAGCAGGATAAGTAAACAGATCCAAATTGATAAGGAATTAGTTACTCTTGATCACTATAACGATGCTGGTAGTTTCCAATGGGTTCTACTGCTCATAAGTAAAATCTAACCTTAAATTGCTAAAATTACATTCAAATTCCCTTTGTAATTCAATCAATTCCATTTCCATGTCTTAAATGGCACACAATAGATTAGGAATTCTCAATCATGAGCGGGCTATAAATCGTGTTTTCAGTGGATCAACACTTAGAAATTTGAAAACAAATCAATTTGAAGACCTAGAAAATGAGGTAAAATAATGATAGATCTGACTGTAAATTGGATAAAATTGACGTTGAATTACACAATCAAATAGAAGATTTTATCAATGGTTAACAGTAAAATTGAACATACCTAAAACAAGATGATGATGATGATGACGATCCAGGAGATACCTTCTGAGTGCAACAGAGATTCTTCGTTTTGGGAATTTTAATGAGCAGAGCAGACTCTGTGTATGAAAGATGAACGGATGCCCCGTATTAGTGCTTCAAAGGCTTTGATATATGCACTATATTCATACACTAAGGGCAATCCTATGGGGGTGCGAAGATCCAAGATTTGCCCTTTTTGCACCCACTACTATGGGACGTATAAACCCTCAAAATGGCCCGGCAAACAACCATTCTCAGTGGTTTGCCGGGTGAGACACAACTGGCGCCGCCCGGCACGAATATACCAAACGGCATGTTATGTCGCTCGGTATTGCTTTTGTCGGCCGGTATATGTTATGTACCAAACTTTGAATCCCAACCGAATCAATTATTTTGTTTATAAATACAAAATTTCAAACCTTTCAAAATTACACCAAACAATCCAAGCTTTTCTACACTTCGGAGCAAACTTCTTTTTTTGTGTCGCTAATCAAAAGAACTTAAAAAAAAAAAATTAAAAAAAAAAAAAAAACTTAATGTTCAATCATGCCTCCAAAGAACCAACGACCTGGAAAGACTCATGCTAATGCTAATGTCACACTCCTATTGCCACTCCTTCTACTGTCTGGAGATATCGTGGTCCAAGATTTACCATGGATGAAGATGAATTGATCTGTAGAGCTTACGTGCTCTTCACCAAGGACTACATCAATGGTGTGCAGCAACAGGGAACGACCTTTTGGAATCGAATTTTCGAACACTTCTGTGCCGAGTGTCCAAATTCGAATGAAGGTGACGTCGAGGGATCACATCGTTTTGGGGCGATCATCATGGAGACTAATGAGTACGTTGCCGCCATAATGTAAATGAATCGACATATGAGGAGTGGGGAGACTAATGTTGATGTGTAACGGCGATACAGAATGCAAAGGTCTCACCCCAAGAGTATCCAGTATGAAAATTGTTACCACATTCTGAACGCTTTGACCCGGTTCAGCCCCCATGCCTTGGATGGATACGCAACACCTATCAGATCCTAGTACTCACCTATTTCCCAAGCTTTTCATGATGGAGGTCCTAATTCTTCGCCAGGTTCATCATCACAGCCACCAACTGATACCGAGAATCTTGACAGTGACATTTTAATGTAAATGTGAACAACTATAGCCAGGAGACTAGGGCCCAAATGTTTATTAAGAGTAGGATCTCAGATTGCCCATATAATGTGGGACTAATATTCTCAACAATTAAACTGAGGTTACTTTTTCCCACAGGGTTTTGTTACTCAATCAGGTTTTTAATGAGACTACTGCAATACCAGAAGTGCAATCAAAAATTCGTTGATTGTGAAGGCAATAATCTTTTCTTCAATGAAAGTAATTAGGAGGAGATAGGTGGACTCATAAGTCATCACCTATAATCAGTTTCGAAAATCTCAGGACTAGTGAAACTGTTTAGAGGCTACCCAGAATGAAATCAAGAGGAGATGCCGACATCCGGGGGAGGTTCCAAGGATATGATGTCGACATATTTTGATTCGAAATGTAAAGGTCTGTTGTACTCTTTTTTCCTTCGATCGAGATTAGTTTTTCCACTCAAGGTTTTGTTACTCGACAAGGTTTTAGCGAGACAATTACATCTGAATGCTAAAGACTTGAAGATTGGATTGATATTACTGAATTACATCAGAAGCAAAGAAATGAATACGATAGTATGTCAAGCAAAACAACTTCCAGAAAGAAGGAAGAGTGTTATTCATCATCAACATGATCAGCATCAACATCAGCAAAAGCGTACTTCTGGACTTATCGCGTTGTACTCTTTTCCCTTCGTCAAGGTTTTGTCTGGGTTTTCGTTGTCAAGGTTTTAACGAGGCAACATGTGCGAGTCCAACTCTGTTCTAAGTTTTCTTAATATTGTACTCTTTTTCTTTGTTCCGGTTTTGTCCCTTAGGGTTTTCCGGGCAACGTTTTAACGAGACAATTGACTTAGACACAGTGTCGACAAGAGAGCTACATTTGTAGAACTACATTTGAAGCTACAAGAAAAGTGATCGACCAACTCCAAGAGAGAAGCTTACCAAGACTCGAGATGTTATACACTTTCTCTTTTCAAAGTTTTGTCCCACCGGATTTTTCCCTGTCGAAATTTTAATGAAGCAACACATTTGAAGTTTTATTTTTGAACCACACAAGGGGAAGTGTTGTAGGGCTTATGGCCTAACTAGAGAATTAGAATTTCTCCTTTACATGTATATAAAGAATTACATCTATGCTTTGCTACACAAATCTCTATCAATAAAATATCTCTTTCTAAAGAAAACCGTGTCCTAACACATTTGTGGACATGATTCATTCTCTTATCACATATAAAGACTTCATACGGTCGTCCAACAATATCAACCATTCTTTGGTTCTAGAATACTATTATTCCCCATGAATGAGAATCTATAGTAGTCCACCACAAGACCCTATAGAAACAAGGCAGAAGCTTCCTCAATGACTTATTTGCAGAAATAAGTTGCAATAGTACTACTCAATGATCCCTATACAAGAACCGCACCCCCTGTGTTATTTAAGTTAAAACTAAACTTATGCTCAACGTCCAATCTGTCTCAAAGCAATGGAGTCCTTAACCAGAAGAAGAAGAAGAACTCACTCCATGATCTTATTCGTCCTGCTCTTTCTCACTGCTTCCTCCTACTTAATTGCCGTCCATTCGAGTACGTACTTTCTAACAATCACATGAACAATACTTAGTTTGATTATTGTGCTTACATGTAATTTATGAAGATTTGATTGGGTCCTCACTACATTTGTGTGGGACTTGAAAAAAATCGCAGTAAGCAAGGGTTAAGCAGCAGTAGGCATGGGTTAAGCTAACAGTCGACATGCCGACTATGAATTTTTCAAGGTTCCCACTCTAACCTTCTATTTTATGATTGATTATATATCGATCCCCATAATTTCTTGGTTTTATCTGCAGATGCCATATACCATAACCACAACTATTGTACTTCAAGAAAGTTGCGGCAAGGACGACCACCACAACCAAATACACCTCGTCCCCAAACCAAACTTCCTCGTGATCCTCGCCCTCCTAGCTCTCCATAGTTTCACCTCAACAATATCAACACTACATCAAGATTATTTGCATGGCGATGTTGTGCCTTGACTAGATGTCAGGAATCGCTTCAACTAAAGCAAAATGAAATAAAAAAGTACTCCCTCTGTCCCATATAAATTGAGCTAGTTGGGATTTGCGTACAATTATTAAGACTAGAAAGAGAGAGATTAGTTTTTTAGTGTTTTTCCAATTATACCCTTATATATAATATAACAGTAAAATTTAGAAATGACATACTTATCTCTCAAATTATGGCCCGTATCTTTGTAAATTATATATCATTGAAAAGCATTTTAAAACACCTACGCAACGAGTATAAACATGACTATAAAATTTTAAATATTATACTAAGATTTATAACAATAAGGGTATGATTAGAAACACGACCTATATAATAGAACTAGCTCAATTTATGTGGGACAAAAAATCAAAATAGAAGTATCTCAATTTATGTGGGACAGAGGGAGTATAAAATTTGTGGTATTCATACTATACTTTCGAATCTTTCATTTACCAATCCCAATTTGTGGCTACCAGTTTTATGCTACCATTTGCTACCAAGCTTAGGTGGCAACCATATGGTTAATCCTTTAAAAATCCCACTTTCCTTATCACCCGACAAAAACTGAAAAAAGAGAAAAATATTTGGATTTTATTCTCAATCGTAAATCAAATTATAGACGGCTAGGATTTGATTTGATTCGAGAAATCAGGTACTGACAGAAGTTAGAGAAATGTCCATTGTTGGTGGCAGCGGACTATTCCAATTTGCTCGTGGTTATGTTCAAGCTCGGACTAAGAAACTGGATTTAAAACTTGTGATGCTACTGTTGAATACAATATTATGTCTTTCATTACTGACTCCGTTCCCAGTTTAAGTTTAACTTTCAATAACATTGTACGAGTTTTATTCACATGAATGAGATCTTGTTAGTGCGAGATGCTGGTGATACCATTTTGAAACCAAATCTATCTGAATATCGTTTGATCGATTAACATGCTTGGGAGTCTGCATCCTAATATGTTTTTGAAACAAAAGACATCCCAAGCATCGCCAACAGAGATACAATGAAGACAATTGCACAACAATTATTCCAAAAAGTGCACACACATTGTGCCTGGGACTTGAATCTCTTAGTCTGTCTCTCTCTCCATGATTCTTTTTTTTCGAATGAAGTCTCCATGATTCTTTCTTTATCTCTTAGTCCGTCCCTCTCTTAGTCTAACCTTCCTTTTTGATTTATCGGGTGATGTGGTAATGGGATTAATGAAAATTAACTGCCACCTAATACTGGTAGCACTGGTAGCACGGAATTGGTAGTCACAGTTAATTTTTGTTCATTTACACAGTTGCATCTATATATGTTTATATAAATTCAATAAATCTACATTACTGTGTTTGCAAGGCCGTAGCAAATAATTTAGGGGTCTAGGCGAATTTACAAAACTGAATTCGTATACATATTGAATACAAAAGTTTGCACAAATAGACTCTTAAATGAATTCCCAAAGCAAAAATTTGCAGAAAAGAATTCTGTCAAAACTAAAAAAATTTGTATTTAAATTGAATTATCTCTTATTACCATTTTGTGTATCAAAAGGTAAACACCAGAATGCAAAAATCACAGATTTGGGGCCTTAGGCAGTCGCCTAATTCGCCTATGCCCACGACCCTGTGTGTTTGTACATTTTGAATTTTGGTATCGGTCAGTGTTAAGTTGTGCTAATTATGTTTTTCCCCATCATGATATCGTGCCTTAACTACTTCTATGTCAGCAATCCCATCTTAGGTTGGCTTCAGTAATTCAAGTAAAGCAAAATAAAAAAAATAAACAGTGTAAAAGTTATGGTATTGTTGTACTTTTTCATTAGCCGCAAAAGAAACAAATTATAAAATTTGTGGTCTGGCGAAACAATTGATGATTCTCAAACATTAATGAGCTTGATCATGTATTGTAATCTGTAAAATAAAAATCCAATTTGATCTCAATTTTTCATTTTTCTTTTATTTTTTTTTTAGGAGAAAACCGTGGCCTAACACATTCGTGGACACCAGGACATGATTCATTTTCTTATCACATATTATCAATCAATCTATGTTTCGAGACTACTACCCATGGAATAGACAATACTCAAATGATAATCTATAGTAGTCCACCACTAGACCCTACGGAAACAAGGCAGAAGCTTCCTCAATGACTTATTCGCATAAATTAGTTGCAACAGTACTCAGTGACCCTTTACCAGAACAACAGATGCCATTGTAGTACAGTGGTAAAGTCGTCTGGTGGTGATACCAGCGTCCTGAGTTCGAAAATCGTCTGCATCGAGGCAGGGGAATTTTTCTTTATTTCTTTACCTAGCTACCTGGGTTTGTAGGTAGTGTGGGCTCCGGTCCAACTTTAATATAACCTCTGCAATCAGGTCTGTGGTATCATTGACTAGCTACCTGGGTTTGCTTAACATCTTGCGTAGAATGTCACTCTACTGTGGCTGGTTTGACCCTAGCCTTGAGCATGCCTTTAGTGTGTACAATCAGGTATGTGGTATCATTGAATCATCACTTAACATCGATAACATCGCCCCCCTATCCATGAGCTCTCTGGCGGTTACATACTTCGATGTTGTGATGAAGAATATGCCCTCTAAATTTGTTATGTCCACACGTGATGCGGTTCTCTGGCAATGTAGCATGATCAAGCATACTCAAGACTACTTGTTAGATGTACCTATTGAGGGGTTGAGTCAGCATATTGGTGCCAGACATTTCAGGTCAGTTGTGTGCTATAGATTGGGCATTCCTCTTTTTAAAGAGGATGATGCGTGTTCCGCCCGTGGTAGGATGATGGACATCTTTGGAGATCACGCAGTGCACTGCACCAAAGGGATCGGCCTCAAATATCGTCATGATCTCATCAGTGACACTTTCGCGGATATGTGTTACCGAGCCGGAGTTCCAGCCAGGAAAGAGGTAGA
This sequence comes from Papaver nudicaule, assembly GCA_023529015.1. Lineage (NCBI taxonomy): Eukaryota > Viridiplantae > Streptophyta > Magnoliopsida > Ranunculales > Papaveraceae > Papaver > Papaver nudicaule. The sequence goes on from JAJJMA010237429.1 coordinate 32,682, forward strand.
TTTGGGTTTCCATACTGACGATGGTTTGGCCTTGAGACCTGCTGACATCCTAGTTTACAATTGGGACAATGGACGTGACATGTGTTTAATTAGATGTGACTGGTGTCTCTCCTCTTACAGGTAATGGGGTACGTGCATTTATTCCTGGCCAAGCTATTGCTAACGCTGTTGCTAAGAAAAAGGATAAATATCTTGTCAAGTGTTCAGCTAATGGAGTTGGTCTTGGGGTCCTTGCTTTCACCACTTTAGGTGAACTAGGTAGTGACACGATAGATTTTTTGAAGAGGCTACGGAATTATATGGCTAGTCACGATGCGAATATCAAGGTTGGAGACTTCCTTTTTCATAGGCTAGGTATTGTCATTCAAAAAGGGATTGGGGCTCAGCTTGTTGCGAGGCTCCCATCCAATTCTTGTAAGCTCCTTTCGGTTGATGATGATTAATAAAATTATTGTTACCATTAAAAAATAAAAAAAAAAAATAATAAAAATTACCAGAACCAACCCCTGTAATTCGTTTCTCCAAAATGCCAAGCCAACCAATACCGGTTTCTTGTTCTTCATCTGCCACTAGAAAAAAAAACCCCAAAAAAAAGTGGCTACCAACATAAACCCTAATTTAAAAAAATGAAAAATAACTTAAATAAAACATTAACCCATAACTTAAGATTCCTCATCATAACACCAGCTTAAATAACAAAAACCCATCAAAGATCATCAGGCAAAGCTGGGATCTCATTTTCAACCAAGATAAAGGTTTTTGGTTCGTGGTTACCGATCGCCATCGCTGAGGCTCTCATGTCTTTATATTTAGTGACGCAGGTAATCTTGGTAACAGGTTTCTTCTTGCGATTGGTGGTGAAAATTGTATAGCCACTGCAAGCAACGTTGAGCAAAACAGCTCCAGCAATCACATAGGCAATCACCTTTATCTCACTGCCCAAACCCTTAAAATCAACTGCCAATATATCCTTGAAATCATCAGCATGATTATCGATCTTTTTCATGTGGTTCTTACCCAACGAATCACCTATATCTTCAAAGAACTTCTTCCACCCTGTAGAAGCCATGGATTTTGGTCTGTTTTTGCAGGAGGAGTTCGGAATCCTATTCTTAGTATTAGACGGATAATACCTAACGTGGAAAACTTGGGCCGGGGGCAAAATATATAAGGAAGGCAAAAGAAAAAGTGCGTCCAATATGTAGTGTTGTTGACCAAGCTTTATATATAGATATACTTAAAGTTAGGGTTAATTTCCTTAAACCCTAACAAACGATTTTCTTGTTTCTCTATGCAAAACAGCTTGAAAGGCTTTCCATTATCCATGGAGTATTTCAAGAGTCTACCTGTAGACATCATGTTAGACATTCTAACTCGAGTACCAACTGAATCGGTTCTCGAATGCAAGTTAGTTTGCACAAATTGGAAAAACCTTGTTTCGCATGATCCGTCATTCTCGAAGATGCATCTACATCATATCAATTATCCTTACGCTGCTCATGATTCTGGTAAGTTGAGTTATATTGCTTTAAGCGGGGTGGGAAGATTTCACTTTTTTGAATATAATGAGAACCATGAATATGCAGCACCCATTGAGAGAATTAAAAGAATTAATTTACCTCTTCCATGGAATAATATTACATATGTTGGTTCGTATAATGGATTGATCTGTCTTGGTCAACCCTCTTATTACCCAGTGAGAAATTATATTTGTAACCCAATCACCAAGGAATATGTTGTGCTTCCTCCATCTAATAGAGGTTTAGAAATAAATCTTGGTTATTGGACGAGCGGATTTGGTTATGTTTCTTCAACCAACGAGTACAAAGTTGTAAGAATATGTGCAGAGACACAAGAGTTTGTAGATGTCCACATTTACACTCTAGGCAGCGGCAGTGGATGGAGATACATGGGAAAGTTCAATTCTCCGTTCAGAGCATATAATTGGAATCAAGCTGGTATCTTTGCAAAAGGAGCTCTTTATTGGCTGGATAGTACATTACAAACTATCGTCACCTTTGATTTGGCCGAGGAAAAGTTTTACGAACATCTTTCTCCACCACTTTTGCCACACAACACTCGTTGGCGTCATCATAGATTAGGGGTTTTGGATGGGTTTTTGTTTTTTGCTGCTTATAGAGTTGTCAATGATGTCGAATGTTATGACATATGGCTATTGAAAAAGAGGAATGATAATCATGACAAGAAAGAAGGAGAGGAACATCACTCAGTGGGTTGGACTAAAGAGTTTAGGATTGATGGATTAGGCAAATTATTAGCCTTTAAAAAGAGCAACGGTGTTTTAACTTACATAGATAACTATCTCAACTTTTGCGAGACAAAAGCCTCAACCTCAAAAAGGCTTGTGGATTTTAAAAAACGGGTTGGTTATGTATTCCCTCACAAGAACACCTTAATGTCTTTGAAGGAATTAGGGGAAGAAGATACAGAGATAATGGAGTCCGTTGAAAGTGAGCAGATAGATAGCAACAATCAGCCTTCTATCCAGCTGTGGAGGATGAGACCCTAGATTTCTACTTATAAAAAAATGGTAATTAATCTTCGTTGAGTTTCATTTTATTATGGGATAATACATAGATAACCTTTCTGCGAACCTAAATGCTATTGACACTGTTTTAGCGATTAATATATGTAGACATGTACTTTTATTACGTTGTGTTTATCCCATCAATTCAACTTTATGGGATCGTTCTTTTACTTTCTTATTCTGGGTTAAGCTACGTTTCTTTTGTTAACTCTGCATTAGTGACTTATTTCATATATGCATAGAGTCATGGAGTATTTGAACATTCTACCCATAGAGATTGCATTGGAAGCATTGAAACATTTCATTCACTTTTCTGTATATAATGAGAGGCAACACTCATTGAGAAAATGGTCCATGTAAACTTTCTTGAAATACAGAAACGGCAGAATTGGGCAAAAACTCTAGTTTATTCTGTTTGGTCCAACTTCTTGGAATCAGATAATGGATCTGAAATTAATACATTGTGTAGAGAAATTCAATGCTTGCTAGATATAGTAGTTTGAAGACTCTCAGATTATTGGGATTGAAGCAGAAATGGATCAGCTTTACTTTCTATGGAAACAGAATTTTGAAAAGAGAAGACCTTTTGTATACATAATGGGGTGTGAGCATTGGAGGGATTTGACTTAATTCGTGTGTTCAAGATGAGGTTTTGATTCCGAAACCCGAGACTGAAAAGATTAATGTGGAGTTGAATCAAGTTTCAAACGATAAGGGTTTATGGGGCTGATTTAGGAACTGATAGAGGTGCACTTGCTATTGCAGTTGGAAAGGTTTGGGGACTCGAGGAAAGGTTATGTCCTTGGTCGTAGTTATTTCAATCCGGTTTGAAGTTTGCTTCATTACGCAGTTTTGCAATCTTATTGCTTTTGTAGTGGCATGTTTAGCTAGTAAGTCTAAGAGGTGAAAAATGGAACTAACGAGTGGATTTGCATGCACTTGTATAATGTAGATTATCCTCCATATGTATTTATTATCGTATGGAACTAACGAGGCTTTAGCAATTATTATCCTCCATATGTAGATTATCGTATTGGACCGGTTATAATAAACATTGCCTTATTTCATATATACAGTAGTCTCTCCTCATTAGTTTCTTAAGTTCTGATTTTCTTGACAATCAAGTTGTTTTAGTCCCACATCGCAACTCAGGCCAATAAATAACACAACTCCGGTTACTTATAGGGCTTTCGGTTTCAACTATATCTTTTTACGCTCGGAACATTACTGTACGCGAATAGTACAGCAATACCAAAAGATGTCAACCATTCCAGACGACCTATTCCCTGACATCCTTGTAAGATTACCTGTGAAGTCATTACTTGTTTGCAAGTGTGTTTGCAAGAATTGGTTTGAACTCATCTCTAACCCTAGTTTTGTTAATACGCACCTTAATCTTACTACCCAAAGAAACAACATGAGTCTAACAATTGAACACTATGGCACAACTAGATACAAATACGCAGTGCACTCCATAGGTTATGGATCGTTACATTCGTTGAGCAAAATTGATCAATGTGATGCTGATGATGACATGTTGTTTAAAGGTGGTTCAATCTTTTCATCAACCCCTCGAACTTTTATTGAATTGTTATGTTCTTGTGACGGTTTGGTTTGCTTAGACCTTTGGACTAAAGATAAACGAAGGCTTTGTCTTTGGAACCCAGCCACATCAGAGTACAAGAAACTACCTGAAGCACCAACTAGTCGAAGTTCTGTTGATTTTCGTCCATGTGCTTTGGGTTATGATTATAAGATTAATGATTACAAGTTGGTAACTTTAGTAGAACTGGATCAATGGAAGACATTTCAAATCCTAGTCTATACGTTAGGATCAAACTCGTGGACGAAAATTCACAATATATCTTGTCTTGGAATTGCGCCACAATCCGGGGTGCAATTCAATGGAGCTTTTCATTGGTTAGGCGCCCGAACTGAAGATCGCAATTCCACATTTATAATCTCCTTTGATATCAGCAACAAAAGATCCGACGACATACAACTGCCTCAGGAAGCACTGGATGAAGGGTTCTGTATTTCTGTGGGGGTGTTGGAAGGCTGCCTTTGTGTAGTTGATGAGGTACGTGTACGTCGACAACGCCATGTTATAGTATGGGTAATGCAAGAGTATGGCGTTCGAGAATCTTGGAGTAAACGTTATGTCATTGACCATGAGAGAATTCTGAGGAACTGTTATAATTTGAGGGTTATTTGGTATTTTAAGAATGGTGAGATTCTTTTTGCGCTTTCTGGCCATGAGATTAATCTAGTTATATACGACCCGGAGCATGGAAGTGTTAGAGAACCAAATCTTCATGGTTTGCGTGTAATTAATGGTACTAGTTACTTTGAAACCTTGGTTTCACTAAAATCAGGTATGTTCTTTGGGGGAAATGAACAAATGGAGTTATCATCAATTGAAGATGACGGAGAAGAAGAGGAATCCATCCAATGCAACAAGAAGCAGAAGAAGTACAAATCGACGAATCCTTCGATGGTCAAGGCCAAGAAGAGAAAGAGGTGAGTTTGCCACCAGTCCTTAATATAATGCAAGATCACAGCTTGGGGTTCTACTCCGAGTTGAAAATTTTAGGAAATCGTCCCATTCTGTTAAGAAAAGCATACTAGATTGCGACGAACTGATGTCTGCTGTACAAGACCACCTATGCGGATGTTGGCCGTGTGAGTATGTGACTAAGTTTGGAGTCCGAATTTGTGCACACCTTCAGTATTAAGAAATTTTAACATCCACACCGTGGCCCAGAATCTTGCTGATCACCTTAACTTTGTCGTATTTTCGAAATAAGTCTGTCGAGTGTCGACTCTATTCTTGCTCTACAGTGACCCAAAACTTGGCAAGTATATAACCCAAAATCTGCCCTAGAATTTTAGAATCTGTCTCATTACCTTAAGTGCGTCTCATGCTCATAAATAAATTGGCTATTTTAGGGGCCCTTCATTCTATTAGGGAGACTCCCCTAATGAGACAAAATAGGGATATTTTGATGGTAATTAGAATCACCCTTTATATTTGGATATGATTAGTACAGTATTAGTAATTTTATTTAGGTTAGCTAAGTTATTGTTAATTATAATGGCCAAATAACCTCTCCTTCTCCATGTTTTCACCATGCCGCCACCACCACCACTAGCAGGACCATCGCCGTCACCGCTGTCGCCACCAATTTTATCTGGTTTCATCCATTTTCGTCTGGTTTACTCCATTTTCGTCTAGTTTTTTTTCGGTTGTTTTTTTTCTTTTTTACACTAAATTCGGCTAGGTTGGTTGTGACAACTTAGCAAATTGAATTTCGTCTGGATTTGGCCCATTTTCGTCTGGATTTAGTCCATTTTCGTCTGGATTTAGCCCATTTTCGTCTTGATTTAACCAACCGAAATCTGGATTTTCCAACCGAAAATTTTTTGTGTACCAACCGAAAAACTGAATATCGAGTGGTACTCTCTAATGGAGACTACTGTAATGGAGATGAAGAAGAAAGGTATACTGATTTGCAGGTTAGGATGTGGGTTGATGGCGACTGATTTGCAATTCTGTTATTGCAAAGAATCTATTATCCGGGAGAGTCGCTGCAATTCCAAAGGTAATGTGCACTTTCCAGCAATCTATCGTAAACCATATGCACGCCATTGAGAAAGTGAGGTGCCCAAGAGATGAGGAAAGTGGAGAAGAATCGATGACGAAAAGGCGAGGCAAAAGAAACAAGTAATGTTAGACCACCGAGGGTACCGCACCTTCCAGCAATCTGTCATAAACCAAATTCAGACTTGG
>JAJJMA010237429.1:39419-59953 GCA_023529015.1 Papaver nudicaule
GATTTGCAAGTTAGGAGCTGGTGGCGGAGTTTGGTGGCGGTGCTGATGCTGGTGATGGCAGCGGCAGTGGTAGTGGCGGTGGGGGTGCTGATAATGGTGGTGAAAATAAATATGGAGATTAGGTTTTAATTTTTATGGTGGCTGATTAGGTTTTTAAATTTTTATGTGATTAAGGTTTCACTTAGGACACGCCTTATAACATATCCTAAGATAGTAATATTGTTTTGGAGTCCCCCTAAAGAAGGGGGGTCCCTAAAATAGCCATTATAAATAATGGCTGCTACAAGGATTACCAATTTTTTTGCACAATACTTCATAATCAGCCATTATAGTGTAATACTTATCTTCAGACCCAAGAATGTATATCGAAGCAAACACTCACCAACATGACCAAATATTATCCTATGATTCCACTTAAAAAGACCCATATATGTAGGCATTGTCTCCCAAAGCTGGTTGCGACCTAAATAATTTTCTCTAATGCAAATCATCCTCTAATGTTTGCCCCCCAAATAATTCCCTGCATATTATTCAATCATGGATTTTATGTGAAACACAAGGGCCCGAGCAAAGTCAGTCCAAGGTGTTGTGCTATAACAAAGCTCCCTGGTGGGTAACTTCGTAGTTCTTATCTTTCTCCGCACACAAATACCCCATTTTCCATTGCTTAACTTTCTTAAACCCTAATAAGTAGATTTCTGCTTTTCTCTGCATAAATTAGATCAAAGGGTTTCCATCGTCCATGGAGTATTTCAGTATGCTACCTATAGACATCACAGTAGACATTCTAAGTCGAGTACCAACTGAAACGGTTCTCGAATGTAAACTAGTATCCAGGACTAAGAATAATCTGATTTCTCATTATCCATCGTTTTCGAAGATGCATCTGCATCATCTCATTCATCCCGATCCCACTGCTGCTACTCATTCTGGTAAGTTGAGTTACATTACTCTAACTTGGAATGGATTATTTTATTTTTTTGAATGTAATGGGGATCACGATCAATCAGCTGCTCCCATTGAGAGAATTTGAAGAATTAATTTACCACCTCCGTTTCAGTGGATTAGATTTCTTGGTTCGTGTAATGGATTGATCTGTCTTGGTCAACCATCATGTATAACGGTGAGAAATTATGTTTGTAACCCCATTACTAGAGATTATGTCATAATTCCTGGATCAAGTAGAGTTTCTGATATGAAAAGGGATTATTGGACGATCGGATTCGGTTATGTTTCTTCAACCAACGAATACAAAATTGTCAGAATATATCTAGAGGGGAACAACTCTGTTGAAGTCCACATATACACACTAGGCGGTGGTAGCGGATGGAGAAACCTTGGAAAGTTCAATTCTCCATTAAGAATATACGGTGGCTATCAAGCTGGTATCTTTGCCAACGGAGCTCTTTATTGGCTGGACACTGAATTAAAAATCATCGTCACCTTCGATTTGGTCGAGGAAAAGTTTTGTAAAAATCTTTCACCACCTCCTTTGCCACAAGACAGTAAGTGGGGTGATCACAGAATAGGGGTTTTAGATGGGTTTTTGTTTTTTGCTATTAGGCAAGTTGTCGATGATGCCGAATATTATGGCATATGGCTATTGAAAAGGAGGAATGATAATCACGACAAGAAAGAAGGGGAGGAACGTCAGTCACTGGGTTGGAGTGAAAACTTTAGGGTTGATGGAAGAGGCAAATTATTAGCCGTTATGAAGAGCGGTGATGTTTTAACGTACATCGATAATTATCTCAACTTTTACGACACAAAAGCTTCAACCTCGAAAAGGCTTGTGGATTTTAGAAATGCATTCCTTCACAAGAACACCTTAGTATCGTTAAAAGAATTAGGGGAAGAAGATACGAAGATAATAAGGTCGATTGAAAGTAAGGATATAGAAAACCATGATAAGCCCTTCATTCAGCTGTAGGAGGATGAGAGACCCTCCCTTATAAAATGGTAATCTTCATTGTTTACTGTCTTTATATTGACAGTGAATACTATCGACGCTGTTTTAGTGATTAATGTATGTAGACTATAGTACTTTTTTTTTTTTTTTTGGGAGAAAGGTTAACTTTATTGATTAAGAAAAAGTTACAGAAGAAAAAGGCACATAACAGTGCACCAAGAGCCAAGGCAAAAGCCACCAGCCGCTCAAAACAAAGAAGAAACACAAAGGCACAAAAGCCAATCTACCAACTAAAGCAACACAACAAAAGAAAGCAGAGTTGAAGAAACTAAGATTTCTTCTATGCCGAATTCCGAAGACCCCTGCCTAGCTTATCGTTGCTAGGATCTCCCTTGAAACCTAAGCTTTCAAGTTCCCTTTCTTTCCTTGATTTTTGATGCTTATCAGCAATAAAATTCATCAAGCTCTTCTTATCTTCTTCCGGGCACTCATTAGGAGCCTCTACCGAACCAATAAACTTTAATAATTTATCCAGAGCCTTTGTCATTGGTATCCGACGAGGGATCTCATCAAGAAATTTTTCCTTTCTAACAACCAAATCTTTACTTGTTGGAGATGTATCTTCAAAAAATTCTTGTGGAATCTCAACAACGTTATCTTCTCCCAACTCTTCAGCTAGAGGAGGATCAACACAAGACCCAACAGCAGCGTCAACAACATTTTCTTCTCCTCTTAAGTCTTCCACACCGTGGCTTGCACTGTTTTCGCTAAATCCTGCACTTACAAGCTCATCTTCTGAAAATAGGACATCAAATGGATTTATATAGCCAATAGCTTTGTTTTGGGCATCACCTTTAATAACATAATTCTTCTTCTTTTTCCTTGTATAAGATGTCCACTTCTCACTAGAGGGTTGGACTTGTAGGTCTGAAACCTCACCACCAACTCCATTAGTGACCGAAGAACCTGCACCATTTACCTCCAAAGGCACTGAACCTGCTTGTTGTTGAGGTACTACTCCTTCCTTATCACTAGCCACATTCATAAAATCAGCAGTAACTTGCGTTCCGGTCTCTTCATTAATAATTGGATCAGGAATTGTAAATGAAGCAACATGGTTCACAATCTATGTCGACGGAATTGCTTCACTAATAGGATCTGCAATTGGTGTCTTCTTTGGAACCCATTTTGTCTTGGTCTTCAACACCTTCTTAGGACAATTGCTAGACGAGTGACCAAACGTAGCACAACTATCACATAAAGGAGGCTTCCAATGATACTCTACAGGGAGCTCCATACGAGTTGAACCATCAATCAATACAGGAATGGAAGTAGGATATGAGAAATCAGGTTCAATCTCGATGCATACTCTTGCATAAGTCAATCTAGTTCTATTTAGAGTATGCTCATCAGCCATGACAGGTTTCCCAAGATAACTAGAGATTTTACTGAGACCTAAATTATCCCAAAAATGCAGAGGAACTCCATAAATCAATGCCCATATAGGGATTGTTATCATCTCAGAAATATTCTTCTCAATTAAAGGAGACCACGACCTAATAATGAAGAGACTCTTGGCAATGTAAAAAGAACCCAATTCAAGCACAGATTTCCTATCTTCATTGTTTTTGAATTCAAAAACAGAAGTACTACCATGGACAGTAATACATACCTCACTTTTTAGTTGCCACAATTTTGTTGTAGAGGCTTGAACTGCAGAGAAAGACAATTTTCTTCCTACAAAAAAACCCACCACTAGGTTTTCACATCGATTGATTGTTTTGGTGAAGTCTTGTGAAGATAGAACTACATCGAGTTTCTTCCCATCCACCACAGAAGGAGGATCAAAAACCATTGGAGCATCCTTGCTACTAGGCTTAGGAGAATCAAATAGAGATAACCAGGGAGCTTCCTTTGATTTCAGATTTGAAGAACTGGGGTTTGAGTTTCTTTGACCAGTAGATCCAATCGCAGAAGCCACACCCAATCTTGGAAATTCTTCGACCCCACTGTTCAATCCGGAGCTGATGAATGTTGTTTCCTCTCTAATCTCATGATTTGGATCTTGAGATGGAGAAGGATTAGTACTTTTTATATCATCAGTTCAACTATATGCATGGAACGTTTATTTTACTGTCTTATTCTGGGTTAACACCTATGTTGCTTTGTTAACTATACATATTGTTAGGTACTTGAGCTCATCTCAAAGAAGATTTCATGTAGTACTTCAACAATCTACCCATAGAGATTACATTAGAAGCATTGTAACATATTTCACTTTTTTGTATATATAATGAGAGGAAACACTCATTGGGATTTAACCTTTGCATGTAAGTGTATAGCTTTTGGTTCCTGTAATGGCGTCTGAAAGGTATACGCTTTTATGTGCTCTACCCATTTGTATCTCAATACCTCGTCAGAAGCAAACATTATATTACAAACTGCGTCAGAAGAAACCTGCAACGCCTGTATGAGATAGAACGTGCCACATTCATTGTGAAGGAATTAATTACGCATGATTTATAACTCTTTTTGAGTAGGTTAAAACATCACAATCATTTCTTACCATCTCATGCGTTTGTGTTTTTCTCGTTTGCTCTTGGCAGCACTGCGGAATATCCCACAATGTGCGCCCTGCTCAATTGTCAGAGAGAACGTTTCAAGAATTGTAAACATTTTTGTATTGTCTAGTATGAAAATGAAATGCTTAAGCATAGACTTCGGTTTTAACTTTTTTTTTATCAAATTGGTGATATTCAAAAAAATTGTTCATCGATTTTGATCAAACACAGTCATGAACACGTATTACTTGCTTGAATCTCATCAAAATATCCAGTAAATCCATCGGAATCGATTAATTTCTCTACCATGTTCCTTAAACTTTGAAAGAAAAACAATTCTCAGTTTTGGAAATCCTTTTGAAACAGAATCTGGAATCCAAAGCTTAAACAAAATATTTGGATTTCAAACAGAATCTAAGGTAATGAACTTTGGAGTTAAAGTTTCTCCGTAATCCATTTACATAAAATATTTTGGCGAGAAAGAGTGGCGTATGCAGGTCTGTTTGTTCGTCGGCTCCCCCGCTGTGGCACCGGTTATCTATATACACAGATAAAGAATAGCCGGAAGGGCTACTTAGTCTTTTCTTGTCGAACGGTGGAAAACACCTCTGTGACTTATATTATGGAAAATAGATAGAAAAAAAAACTGATTTTTTGTTAGAACATCGAGAAGAGACGAGACACCTACGATCAGATTTATCTTTTTAACGATCGATTCAGGTTTGTATCTATGATCCTGCAAGTGATTTTTATTTATAGAATCCCTATCCAGTTTCTTATACTTTTGTCTAATTTAGTGTTCTCGAATTGTTGTTCGATAGTCAATCATCAGAATATGATCTAGGGTTTCGAATTGGTCTAGTTTTTTGTTATTTTATCATGTCCAAGTGTTGTCATCGGTCAGGCAGTATGACCTAGCCTTTTCCATCTCATCGGACATGGCATGATGTCTTCAGCGTTTTCTTCAAGTTTCTAGGGTTTTGAATTTGCTTTAGAAGTTTGCTTATATATGGATACCGAGTTGTATCAGGTTATAAGGTTGTACTAGTATATAAATGTTGTTAAGCCATAGGTTCTATGTGCATCATCAGAAAGTTTTTTTATTATTTCTTCCTTGCGAGTTTAATTATTCTTTATTAATTGGCAGGCTTCTACTTGTCATCAATTTTCAATGGAAGTTCACTCCCAGAGCTGGAGTCCAGACATGAACCTAATCCGTAACACGGATTAGAAGATTATGATCTGTGGGATCAGATCATAAGACATGGACTCCCAGATGCATGCCCAATTGAAACTGAATGTTGTCCTGAGGATGTGGTGGAAGTTCCTACATGCCCAATTGAAACCGGATGTCGTCCTGAGAAGGATATGTTCGAGTCTGCAATGGAAGTTGCGCGCATGCATATGGAGGGAGAACTTGCTGTTTATTTGCAAAGAAGAAAGGAAGGGAGAATGTTGGGATGGAATTCGTCCGAGACAAAACATAAACATGTTGAGTCATTGATCAAAAATCTGGAGATATTGGACGAAAAGGAGGATGTTATACTTATAACTGGCATCGAAGTCTTTCCCAGGATAGGTGAGGCCCGTGTTGGCGAAATTCAAGTCCATCGAAAAGGGATTCACTCTGCCAGCTTCTAGTGTAGACTCTCAGCTTCAGATGGGTTCTTAATTCCAGGACCTGAGACTGAAAAGGTTGTAGAGTTTGGTTGAGGAAGGATTGCAAAACACAGGGTTTAAGAGATGGTTTTCATCTATTAATAATTGGACCCTTTTTATTACTTAGCTATGATTTACGTGTAATTGAGTAATGTTTGAAATTTTACAAGGTAAAACCTATTCAGCTGCTTTGATTTTTAATCTCTATGGTCTATCTGCTTGGGACATCCTCTCTGCATACTTCTTAAGTTAGCTCGGGCGAACCCGTGGCACCCAAGGGGCCTAAAATCTGAAAAGTGTCCTTAAATATACCACCGACTAAGCATCTAAAGTCTTACCATCAACGGGCCATGCACTGTACCCTTACACAAAACAGATCTTTGATGGATATACATACAAGAACGAAATTCAAAATGGTAAATTCAGTTCGTAGAATAAGGTGGAGAATTAATAGGATCAAGACTTCTTAGTTTTTGGACTTCTTCTGGTTTATGGCATATTGGTTTAAACTGCATGCCGACGTTATCTTGCTCGACACCCTTAAGTAGTTTGCTGAACAGCATTTTCCATGTCTAAGCTTTTGTAAACCCTAATCAATAAATTTCTGTTTCTCTGCATAAACCAGATCGAAGGTTTTCATCAGGCATGAAGTATTCCAAAGATCTACCTGTAGAGATCACGTTAGACATTCTAACTCGAGTACCCACTGAAAAGGTCATCGAATGCAAATTGGTATGCACAAATTGGAGAAATCTTGTTTCTTATCATTCATCATTCCCGAAGATGCATCTACAATATCATCTCAATCATCCTGGTAAGTTGGGTTATATTGTTTTAATTGGGTTGGGAAAATTTTACTATTTTGAATATAATGAGAATCACGAATCCGCAGAACCCATTGAGAGAATTAGAAGGATTAATTTACCTCCTCCATGGACTAGACCTACTTTTGTTGGTTCGTATAATGGATTGATATGTCTTGGTCGATCACCATGCTTTCCAGCGAGAAGTTATATTTGTAACCCCATTACTAGAGAATATGTTGTGCTTCCTCGATCTAACAGAGATTCTGGAATTGCTCATGATTATTGGACGAGTGGATTCGGTTATGTTTCTTCAACCAACGAGTACAAAGTGGTAAGAGTATATGCAGAGACTGACGAGTTAGTAGAAATCTACATCTACACTCTAGGCAGTGGCAGTGGATGGAGAAACATTGGAAAGTTCAATTCTCTATTCAGAGGACACACTTGGGATCGAGCTGGTGCGTTTGCCAATGGTGCTCTTTATTGGCTGGACTATGAATTAAAAATGATCGCCACCTTTGATTTGGCAGAGGAAAAGTTTGGTGAATATCTTTCTCCACCTCCTTTGCCACAAGACAGTTTTTGGGGTGCTCATGAAATCGGGGTTTTGGATGGGTTTGTGTTTTTTGCAGTAAGGCTAGATGCCGAAGAAGAAATATGGGTATTGAAAAACAAGAATGATAGTCATGAAAAAAAAGAAGGGCAGTCACTGGGTTGGACGAAAGAGTTTACGAATGACGGAAGAGGCAACTTGTTAAAGGTTACGAAGAGTGGCAATGTTTTGACTTACATAGATAACTATCTCAACATATACGACACGAAAGCTTCAACCTCAAAAACGCTTCTGGGTTTTCAAGAACGAGTTCATACAGTAATCCCTCATCAAAACACTTTAGTTTCCTTAAGAGAATTAGGGGAGGCAGATACAAAGATAATGGAGTCGATTGATATTGAGGAGATAGAAAGCGATGATGAGCCTTTCATCCTGCTGTAGGAGGTGAGACCCCTTACTTATAAACTGGTAATCTTCGTGAAGCTTCATTTTACAATAGGATAATAAATAACCTTCCTGTGAGCCTAAGTGCTATTGTTACACTGTTTTTATTTCAGCAACTCGACTTTGTTAACTGCAAAGCCATTGGTAGTTTTATCGTTGTCTGGGAATAACATGGCAATTATGCGTACTCTCAATCATTCCTCAAGTCTTGCAAACCTCCAAGTCTTTTTCTAACTGCGACGTGACTATCTCAAAGCAAGTCTTGTAGAGTTTTTAACTCTTTGAATTTGAATTCGTTTTATTTTGTTCCTGCAATTGGGTATCTCCGGATTATGCCAGTAAGAATTATAACTCTTTCTCAGGGTCCATAGTGGTTGGTCTTATCATTTGCAATTCACTAGAAGAGAAATAGCAAAAACAAAAAAAAAAAACTTTATTGTACAGAAAACACTCCAAGGAACCAAGCAGAAAATATTTTTGACTTGACAATAACAAAAACAAAATCTTACTATTACCGTCAAGCTGTAGTTCGAAACCGCTCTGCTTCATCTGGGGAAACTCTATTCTGATTCAGACTCCGCGCTTTGCAACCAGATGATCGATGAAGGGCTTTACATTCTTCCATATCTGAGAATTCTTGCTACCACTAGCAATCCCTTCATTAAACCACTGAACAATGTACTCTTCCTCCAACACATCTTCATCATAGAGTGCTTTCAGAACTAAACCAACCTGCTTCACAATGTTAGGGCCAGACTTTTGACAAAAAGCGTCAATAGCTCGCAGAAGAAGAATCTGCGATCCTTCATTAAGACTGAGAAGAAGAACGGCAGAAAGGCACTTCTTCTTTCTAATCACTTCCTCGGAAAACCCTTTGTCTGGACCTCCAAAAAGTGCACCAATAAGGGCGTCCATGATAACTTGTTGGGAAGAAGCACCGTTCAGAGATTCTAAAAAGGATTTCAACTGTTCAGCAGTACTGCAGCCCCAAAGATTCCCTTGAATCTTTTCAACTAGTTGTTCGTGAGAACCAATGCCATTATCTGACTTGACATTCTCAGGTACAGCGAGAGGTTTTGCTTCAGGTAAATTAATCGCAGCAGCAGCCGAACCATTAGTAGAAGCTACCACCTTATTTGCAGCAGATTCAGGCTTTTCCTTTTCAGCCTCAGCTGTGGTCAGCATAACCATGCCATCTGTGACAGCACTCAATTGTTCTTGCATAACTTTTTGAGTTGCTTCCAATGATGCATCAGTCTCACTATGAAAAGGAGAATGAGGGTCTTCAATATGGAGGACTGTCTTGGATGAGGAAGCCTTTGAGGCTGCGCCCTTGGAATTACCAACAGTTGCCCCCTTCTTTCTTGATTTCAGCTTCTTAAGCTCCTCATCAGCAGCCTGGCCTTCCATTACTCTTTCATTCTCGGCCCTCCGCATTGCATTCGTGTCTTTTCCTTCTTTCTTCTGGTCAGGAGGATTCTTGACTATGAAAGCCGCGAGTTTCTCCCTCGCGTCAACGTCAGAAACCAAACCACAGGCAGCACACTTCAGTTGGACCGTCTTGGTTTTGGTGATGATGATATGAGTCTCAGGGTTCCCACATCCATAGCACTGGACATACTTCTTAATAAAATTCTCAAGAAGACCAGCAAGCTTAGCGGTGTCATGGGAACCATTCACAATAGCAACTCCAGATTTTTCATCGAATTTGGACTGTGCTCCAAGCTCATAACCAAAATACTTGGTGGTGTATGACGCAGGCCTGTCCAGAGCTTTTGCAATATCAACCATGTTTACCACATTAGTCTTGATGCCATTACCACGACCTTCGATTTTTGTTAGCATCTTTGGCATCTTATACCTGTAAAAGGCATCATCGCTGTTACCAGCACCTATGTCCTGCAACTCCATTCTTTAAAACTTTAAGAAGAACAATAAGCTTCTTCTGTGAGAGTGGTTGTTCGTCTGGAATTAATTGTAATTGGAGGTCGCAGAAAATTCATACAGCCAACTTCGTTAACAGCAAAGTCTCTATGTTTAAATCCAACTGCGGATCCCAAAAAGAGTTTGCTACGTTCTGACATAAAGGCTTGGAACTTAACAACCTCCTTCACTTTTCTTATATTAATAGCTGTATATGACGGTGTAGAATGCTTGAGCAACAAGTTTTTCCAAAACGAGACACCAAACTGAAATAGGAAACCTAAACTAAATATAGTAGATTACGTACGTACCCTCCCAGTTCTTTCATTGGTGGATTTTTCAGATGGGGTAAGGATTGTTAGCCAAGGAAAATAAGGAAACCGAGAAAATGTTAAGAAGAAAAGTTTAAGCCTTCGATTTGGTCCTTTTTTTTTTTTTTTTTGAGAGGAGAAAGGTTAACTTTATTAAGATAAAAAATAAAGCAAGAAAAAAAAGCGCAAGGCGCAACAAGTAGGTAGAGACACATCTCATACCCAACAAACAACAAAGAAACTAGTACTCAGTGAACCTGACCCTAAATACAATCCAGTAAACAAGAGCACAGGGCTCTAACTACAAAATATTGGCCAAACTGAAAGCCACCCAAATCTAGGGATTTTTCTTCTTAAGTTGTGATCTTTGCCCCCTCCCTAGAACCACTTGGTTTCCGTTGCTGGTGCTAGCTTCTTTTCCATTACATTTAAGACGATGGAGCTCCCTTTGTTTTCTCTTAGCAATAGCATCCTCAAGAGACAAAAATTTCAGACTTTTATCAAACTCCAAATCATTCATAGCATCACTTTCTTCTTCCTCATTTTCTATTATAGCTTTCTCTTGGGTATGAGTTCTATCAACTACCATCCTAGGAGGAGTGCTGACCTTCCTAGCTTCCATTTCTTTGGTTCTATTAATTGGGAACCTACTTTCTTCCTTGAAATCACTATAAACCATAAATGGATTTTTTTTGGGGGAAGGTAACTTACTTGAAATGATTTTCTTTTTGCCTTTCACTTCAATCCAGTGAAAGGCAAAAAGAAAACCATTTCAAGTAAGTTGCCTTCGATTTGGTCCTAAGCAAGACCAACGAATTTTTTCCAGCTATACGAAATAAACTCATCCATCACCTGTATAGTCTTAGCTTTTCATTATGGAACATGTTAAACCTATACATACATGTTCTGTTTCGGCCTCCTGTTATATCAAGTAGTTTAATTTATTGTCGTCCGAACAACAACCCCTAACAGTGTGTTCGTTGTTATTGTAGGTGGCTAAGTATCAAGAAGCAAACCCTGGTCTATATACACTACCGTTGCCTGTCCCTTTTTCTATGTAGAGAACAATGCGTCGATGGTGTTGCCGGTTCCATTACGACACAGGTTATACCTAGTTACAAATGGTAAAAGATCTTGAATGATTTCAAATTAAAACTAGGCAACTAACATATACAGATGAATCTTTCATACAGGGGTGTACTGGAAGTGTAAGAAAAACGGTTCCCGCCAATTTAACTACTGATCTTCTGATATTTTTGGTTGGTTGTTATGATACTAACCGTCCATCTATCAGAGAAGAGAAGATCTTCACATTCTCGCCGTCAGAGAATCTGTTTGTATTGCTCTTAATTTTCAGTTTACAACACATCCCTCAATTGAAAAGATGCAACCTTCCCCAACAGAAAAAATGACCTATCCACAGAAAGACGCGACCCTTGGTTGTTGTTTCAATAAGAATCCCAACAGTGTCGCATTTTTGTTCAACACAATCACACAACATTTCTCTTCTTCTGTGAAAACCTTGCAGTTGCTTACTTCCAACTACTAATGGCTTCGAAGAATGTAGCAATCGGCACTGATTTCGGTACTACATGCAGCAGAGTTGGAATTTGGAAAGAAGACCATATACAAGTAATTGCAACACATCGAACTTGTATCGTGTTCCGTGATAATCTAGCAGTACCTCTGTTTGGAATTGATGCACAAGTCCAGGTACATTCAAATCCATTGAATACGATATTTCATGTTAAACACTTAATGGGTAGATATGCGGTAGACTACGCTGTGGAGTCAGACAGGAAACTCTGGCAATTTAAAGTCGTTAACGAAAACGTAAATGTTAATGATGAGCCTAAGGTGGATGTGGAAGTTGATGATGCATCAAAGAGATTCTCCGTGGTAGAGCTATCTTCAATGATTCTAAAGAAACTAAAGGATATTGCAGAAGAACGTCTGTGAGAGGAAGTGAAAGATGTGGTGATTAGTGTTCCCTCTTTCTTTAATGATTTTAGCGACACATCTGCAATTGTATTAACATTATATGTGGCATATCATCGTACCACTTTTATCAGTTGTAACCATGTAACAACTTAGTCTTAAGTCTTGCAGTTTAATTTGTAGCTCTACTTGTTCATCATATTTTCTTTACTTAGTCTTACGTGTGTATAGGAAAACCTCCTAGTCTTACGATTGTATTCTTATCTTGTAAACCCTATTGTAAACCCTAATGTAATTGTATTCAATATAAATAGCAAGCAATGAAACAGAACTCTTCACAGTTGTGAGAGACCAAAACACTGTCTTCTAAATCCTTTTATGGTATCCTCGAGTTAGGTTAGATTCCAATCCTCCAATCCTCCATCATAGAAATCATGGCACTAGGTGAGACTACTCCACCTTTGAAAACCCCAGAAAACAAAGAACAAGAAACATCTGTTGATGATTCCATCAGAGATGAACAATACCCACAACTCCTCCCTAGCAGCCCTTAGTACGTCCATCCAGCTGATAATCCAACCACAGTTCTGTACACACTAGTACTCACAAGTGATAACTACTGCACTTGGGTACGTGGTATGCGTAAGGCTTTAAGTGCAAAGGCAAAGACAAGTTACATTGATGGTACAATAGAGAAACCCACATCTACATCAGATATCCCTTATTGGCATCCCTATGATGATTTGGTAGGCAATGGAGTTTTTGCAGGGTATCCATGATCAATCCTATGCCTTGCGAAGTCAGCTTCTTCTCAGTGAGACTTTGCCCTCTGCTGCCAAGTTGTATAACCTTGTTCGTCAGGAAGAAGAGCAGCAAGGCATCAACTCTTCAGTCATGCCAACAGTTGAATCTGCAGCAATGAATGTGTCTCGATCTGACAACAGGAACAATAGGCCATTCTCTAACACCAACAATGCCAGCAACATCAATAAGCATCCAAGACCCTTTTGTGATCACTGCAATAAGCATGGTCACACTCGAGTCATCTGTTGGAAGCTTAATGGTTATCCAAAGGACGTGCCAAAGCCGAAAGCTTCTAACCCTCATGCTCTTGCATCTGTTGCAGCCCCCATGCCTGCATCTGCTACTCCTGTTGCACCTGACATCACACCTGAGCAGTGCGCTCGTCTCTTTCACTTCTGGCACCCAACAATGGGGATAGAGACATAGCACCATCTGCAAACTTTGCAGGTACAACTCTAGCCTCAATCTGTAATTCATCTTCATCTGTTTTATCTTGTTCCGCTCACATATGGATTGTCAACAGTGGTGCAACACACCACAGATGCTCTTCTTTATCTTTTTTCACCACTTATGCAGTGGTTGATAAACCAATTGAGGTTCAATTACCAGATGGATCTTTTACATTTGTGACACACATTGGCAATGTTGATTTGACGGCTACAATCAGATTACTCGATGTATTTCATATTCCGAGAGTATGGAGTTCATAAGGAGGCTAGGGTTTAAGAAAATATCTTAAAGAGTATCATATTAATTAATGAGAAACAAAGAACTGTTGAACAAGTGATCAAAGAAGAAGAGGAGTACGTATTGATTTTCGATCTTGGTGGGGGAACTCGGAGTGTTGCAATCATACGTATCAATGAGGATGATAAGGGGAAGACCTTCGAAGTGAAATCCGTTGTTGGAGATACTCATCTTGTTGGGAAAGACTTCGACGATAGTATCATTCGTCTTTGTCTTGATGAATTCACTAAGAAGCACAATGTTGCTCCAACTACTTTTACCAACTTAGATAGAGCGGGGAACATGGCGGACGTTGCCTTGTCCATGATTAGATTGAGATTTGAATGCGAAAAGGCTAAAATGGCTCTTTGTTCTGGAGTTGATACAGCAAGAATCGAAGTCAGTTCTTTTTACAATGGAATCAAGACAAATTTGAATATATAAGTGAAGATCTGTTCAAGAAATGCGAGGAAGCGATTCAGCAATGTCATCTAGATGCTGAACTTAATCAGGTTTCTGTCGACAAGGTTATTCTTGTTGGTGGGTCTTCAAAGATTCCGAGGATCCGAAACCTAATAGAGTCATATTTCGGTGGAGATATCAAGTTTCATGAGACATATGAATAGGTTAACAGAGATTCACTCATTGACGTGACTCCATTTAATATGTTGGTTGAAACTTGCGACGGAATGAAAACTCTGATAAAGCAAAACACGATTATACCAACTCAAGCACATTGTGTTTTTACAACTCTTTCTGAAGGTCAAGTGACATGTGAGATTCGTGTGTTTGAGAGTTATGAACACGGACGGAAAGATCTAGTAACTGTTGATGTTCGTGTTTTTCAAGGTCGTGAACGAGGACATATCATGTACTATAATTTTCTTGGTGTGTTTTTAATTGACAATATACCACCAACTCGCAAAGGATGTGTTGGGATATATTTATTAAAAAGATTTTTTTTGTATATTCTTATCAATTTGAACATCTTAGCCCAGTGGTAAAATATTTTGGGCTTGGGGTACTAGGTCACAAGTTCGAGTCTTTCCCCTACTGTTTGGGTAGATATATACTAGATATTTATTTACATTAGTCTAGGAGCGGGGCCTTGGGAGGTCTACTGATTCAGAAACTTATTTTTGCAGTTTTAAACTTGAATTTCAAAACGTTTTTAAGCTAATTAATGTCCATTATTTTCAGCATAAATTGATTTTTTGACTGTTTTCTGACTGTTACAGAGGATTTTAAGCTGGCAATTAAATCAAATTAATTTCATTAATTCGCTTTAACTGTAATGGATTCTCTTAAGCCTTTATAAGGCTGGTTTTCTAAAAAGAGGATATACAAGTTTTCTGAATTCTGAGCAAGTGTAAGAGAGAGTTGGTTCGATTTCTCATAGTGCAGAGAAATCGAACAAGAGAGTATCAGCTGTTTTATCCCATAGGGTTTACGACAAGAGTTAACTGCTAAGCACAATCAAGAAGCAGAGTCGTAAAACATCTTAAAGAGAGCGACTCAGCTGCCTGTGATTTTTGTTCTGTGTATCTTTGATTTTCTGCAATTGTTTTCCAACAGGATGGCCAAGGATTGCAGCAACTTTTAAAATTGACTGTGACGGGATTTTGGATGGCTCCTGATTCCCCTAATCTATGTATGATGTACATATCATGGTATTAGTTTTGGATTAGAATCATTCAATTAAAAGGGTGGTCAGTGGATTTCATTCATCTATGTTTACAGAATTCGACCACCTAATTGGACTTGGTCAGGTTGCCATGAAAACTAGTTTTTGAGACAACATGAAAATTGCAGGTGAAAAAAGAAAAGTCAAGTAAGGATATGCCAACTTACAATGAATCTAGCTTTATATAAGCACAACAAATGCTAATTAAACTGAAGTCAAACTATGCAACTTGTATGTAACTTCATGGATACAGTAAAATGTTTGAAAGTACATCACTAGCAAACAAATTCACACATGTAATTAGACATTTGATCCGTAAAGGGCAAATGAAAAACAACTACCGATAAAGATTAAACATACAATATGGTAGATGTAGCTTGAAATCTCAAACACAATTTTACATGTTCATACTACTATTTATATATCTTTATGTTCCACCGCCTCTGGTATGATACTTTGGACACCCAAATCTTTCGATCAACGTGGGTTTGGTATCCCAGATTTTTTTTTGCCCAAACGCGCCTCCACATTTCTCTTCTTTTTTCATTTCTTTCCAGAGTTGTGATGGCTCAGCATCTGGTGCTTCCGTTCAAGACTTGAGTCATTTTTCATGACCAGATATTACGACTTAGTTTTGAGAGAAAATATCATTATGTGCGAATCAAAGAAAATTTTGTGAAAGAGGTTCCCACATATACCAAATTTTAAATTCATAACTCATTCCTAACTGAAAACGAAGATGATTGTTGGATAATTTGAGTTCGGAGAGAGATGTGGAAGAACAACGGCGGAGTTAAGTTCGGGGTTTAGTTTAGATGAAATACCTTTGTCCCTGGAAGTGGAGGTCATCTCAATCTCAATATATAGGGAGCCGGAAAAAATTAGGGCAGACAAAGAAGGCAAAAACAGGCTTTGGGCTTTCAATTTTCAAAACATTATAGGAAAATTAGGCTTGGGAGCCAGCCCAGCAAGGTAAGCAACTGCGCATACTTGCTGTAGGCTGGCTCTTTAGAGCAGATTAAAGATTCCGACCCTTTGTTACAACCACTTGGTCGGTTAGAAGAACCACCCATATCTGAACCGACTGCGTTCATGCACCTCTTATAGCATGTTTTGTCGTTGTAGTAGAGTGTCTGGAATTTGTTTATTTGAGATCTATGTGCACTCTATAAAACAAATTTTATTGCGAGTCTTGGATGAAAATAAACGCAGAGCTATCCGAAGCAAATAAGAGAAGAAACCAGCTTAAGACGGTTGAGTGTTGCACACAAACCCAACGGGACGCCAAATAAATGGTGGATAGCATTTTACCAAGAGGAAATTCTTGAAACATTATAACAAGTCAAAATCTTTATGCGCACTACTTGTGATTTCGCGAATAAATACATAACACTTGAAATGCCAATGACAGACTACGCATATCTATAAGAAGATCGAGATTTTTATAGGTTTAAGGTTATAAACCACCATTTTACTAATCAATCTGAAACTCTTAATAATTTTATTTTCCTTCAAGTGCTTATAGGCCGAGATTGAGAAACTTAAGTTTCCTTCAAGTGCTTATAGGCCGAGATTGAGAAACTTAAGAGAATAGTATGAGGTGCAAGTGCAGACGTTGATTTAGAATGGCATTTCCAAAGCCCCGGTTATTATGTTGGAAACATTTTGAACATTCTCACAGAAGGTTAGCTTGGGCAAGCTCCCATAGTTTGTTGGTGATTAATAAACTCCCAACCTTTGGTTGGTCATCAAAAATAAAAACAGTGCAGTATAAACAAACAAGGATACAAATATTAACAACAGTCTAATTATATTTCTTGGAAGAAAACATTGCACAAATATATTTGTATAATACAATAAGGGACCAAAAGCTAAAGGATTATAATCTAACCCGAATTTGATGTCGAAGATGTTTGAGAGGAAAAATCATTGGGGGAATGAGTTAATTATTGAAGGTCATCGGAAAATCCAAGAAGAACTCATTGGCACTAATTTGAATAACATTCCATAAATTTTGGTCGTTATTTCACTCTGATTTGGTTATATTTCCTCCAACTGTCTGCACATGATCTTATCTGTTTGAAAGAGTAACACCATTTCCTCTTCAAACACCTAATTTCACTCTAATCTCAACAAAATTATAGAGTGTTCCGGGAGACAGAGAACAATACCAAACTTGTTTCCGAGACCGCTTATACCGATTTTGATTTTATCAAAAGCGCAATTACAAGAAACCGATCTTTTTTTCTTCATTAGGATGATTAATGGGATGACGTATCTCTTGTAGATGATGTTACCTTAATTCCAGCTCAAATCGAAAAACTTAGGCTAAGAGATATAGATCGAAGGAATCCTAAGTTCCGGCGGCACTCTTAGTATCAAATCCTAAAAGAAAATGAAGAAAGAATGAAATCCTTTCAGTGGCAACCCTATATATTCAGTAGGGTTTGGAACCAGCTGGGCCTTGTTTTACCCTGAGCCCAAAGAATAAGAGATGAGGCAAGTCAGATGGTATTACCCACTCACCTGAATGAAGCAATTAAGCCCCGTTTGGGATTGATTTTTTTCCACCAAAAGCACTTTGTAACAAACTTGTAACCAATTTTTGGTAAAAATTGCGTTTGGTAAAAAAAAATTCAAAGTGCTTTTGGAGAAAAGCACTTTCATTTTAGCCTGCTTTTAAAAGCTACTCAGGAGTAGCTTTTAAAAGCAGTAAAAGCAGAAGCTGTGGACCCACCTAATTTTAATTAGTTATTATCCATTTTAGCCTTGTTATTTTACTAAAATGACAAATTTTGCCCTTGAATATTGTGCACATATTATTATGTTCCCTATTTCAATTTTTTCACTTTTTTTTCTTTAAAAATAAGATAATCACCATTTATATTTATTTAAATATTTTGGAACTAAAAATACAATTTATTATAATTATATTGTATCTTTCTAAAAAAAAATTAAAGCATGTCTATTTCCGTCATTAACTACATCATCAGCACTTTTACATTACAATTTACCAAACAGAATTTACAGTTTGTTAGTCAGGCATCACTTTCTACATTATAATTTACCAAACGTCCTACTACTTTATTTTCACAGCACAGCACAGCAACGCACAACACAGCACAACAGAAAATCACTTTTATAAAACTCACCGCAATGCCAAACTCGCCTTTAGTCAGAGACCTTCATTTCCTTGTGATGCAAAATGAATTGGTTATTTGCAAAATCAGAATCTGAACAAAGAAAGCCTGTAATAATCTTCATCAAGGTATTTGCATCTGTTTGGTCATCTTCATTGGCACACTCAGGTGGAGATTCGAGTTATTTCTGATTATTCATATTTAGATGATGAAGAAACAAAATCTCAACTTGAAAGATGAAAATGTAATTGGAGTTGCAACTGAAGCTGATCTCCAGAAACAAATTGTCATCGGGACTAACTGAAAATGCCGCATGCTGCCGCTTGTCGTTTGATATGTATTTTAGTTGTTACCTGGAAGACATATACACGACTAAATGCTTGCAAACGCCTGCCAAAATCACCTAGGAGAAACCAGACAACGAACTCACTAGAAAATGAGCTTATGGATGTCTAAGCCGCAGTTAAATAAGGGAAGACCATGTATTGTGAGTGAAGAGTGACAATAAGGCTCTCGCATTACATTGCCAGTAAACGTTTTTTTTTTTTTAAAATTACTGGAAGTTTGGATGCCATGAAGGGGAAATGGTCTCAACTCGTTCTGATCGCTGTGCACCAACCTCTTGGATATAGACCCTTAGAATATACTCCTATATACCAACACTAACAACTAGATACTTACGAGACTCTTTGAAGAATGAGGCTAGAGGGAGGCATCAGAACTGATGCAATTATGGGGAACATCAGAAGAGAGAGAGAGAGTTTGTCCAACACGTGTCTGTATCTTAACTGGACTATGATCCTATAAATAGTCCTGCTCTCTTTCTGATTTTCTCAGAGCTTTTTAGAATGGATCAGTTAGTTATTGTGGGAAGTTTATGTATTACTCTCTAGAGCAGAGTGTCTGTACCTTCATTGACTTTTGTATCTTGAATAAAACGCGCATTTCGAGATATACTAGTTTTCTCTGGTATTTACATATGGCGACTTCACGGGCCTCATGCTCATAGAGATAAGACGGTAACTTCCAGATTCGCAAAAAATAACCAATTTCACCCCCTCTCGAAACCTCAACCTTATATGGACTTGGTGTACACTCACCTGCTAAACAGCGAGAACAAAGGTCTCGTTGAAAGCTTGGATACATATGATACATACTTCACAGAGAAGGGACCGCAGCACCAAGAGATGCATAAAGGAGAACCCCGACGGAAGAAAATCCATATACAACTAATAACTAAAACTCAAAATACTCCCAAGACACCTCAACACAATGAGCGAGCCATGCTGACAAGGGCGACGGAGTCTAACAGAGCTCTCGAGCTGAAGGACGAGAGTGATGAATACACTCCCCAGAAGCATGCCATACCCTGCTGGATTAGCAAGGATAGAGAAACAAGCCGTTCACCTCCTGACATGAATACAAAGGATAACGAAGCTAAGTAGCACCTACAGTACAATAGTAATATAGAGCATGCACGAACAAACTGAGAACAACGCGATCAATAATCAAGGAGGATGCCTTGGACGTCTATACTTGGTAGCAGATGATGACGTGAAATCTAGAGAGCAAACGCTTGATCAATTCCTAGCACAATAACACGGAATACACGCTCGTAGGTCAGCCCTAAGAAACTCCTCCGACACAATACTCGCACTACAGGAGCAACCCATACAGCATGGACCAAAGTCCAGGATATTCGACGGAAATGAAAGTGCCACAGCCCACCTACAACGATTTTTGATAAACCTCCCTGACTACGTAGCCAGCGACCAATACAAAATATCAGAATTCCGCAAGACACTCTCGAATGCTGCTTTGATACGGCTGGACGAAGCACAGGAGTGTAGCGCAGAAGGATGGGAGTCGCTAAGAGCAGCATTTCTACAAGAATTTTCCACAAACGAGAAAAGACTCACGCTCCAAATCTTCTTGCGGATCAAACATAACCCAACCGAGAATCTTCAATCGTTCATACGACGCTTTCGGAGCGAACACTCACGATGTAGTACTAAGATAGCCGAAGCATACCTGGTGGACGTATGTATCTCCACGCTACAACCACAACTTCGAATA
>JAJJMA010237440.1:0-27725 GCA_023529015.1 Papaver nudicaule
GAGACAACATCACACTGCTATATCCAACTCGAAGGTTTTAGGAAAAACCTTATATTACTTAGAGACAGAGAAGAAAAGAAAGCTCTAAGCAATATGAAACGTCATACCTTCAACAACAATATCGCAAGTGATAAAGTGGAGTTATATCTTAAGACACACTGATCACAAGTGATCAAGTCATAACTTAAAGCTCAAGAAGAGAGTTATGTTTTGCTTTTGTAACACAAGTGTAAAAGATAATGGAATCGCGTTATTTAGATTCACTAACCTCTTGAACGATGAAGTCGAACGTCTTCGTTTGATCTTCAGTCTTCTTCAACTCTTCAAGTAGTGATTCTAAATCCTACTATAATCTTCCACAACCTAAAGCTAACTCACTCATGACTTTACCTAATGTGTGTTGTTTAGCGATCGAGTTTTGATCACCGATTTGACAACTCAGCTTGACATACCAACACTTAGTGAGGTTGACCGAGCCATGCTCTAACAGGGTCCTTCAGACATGCTTTATTTAAATTAATGAAATCGATGCAAATTCATACTCCTTTGTTTTTCTTTGGAACTATGACCATGTTCGAGATCCAATCCGCATACTGAATTTTCTTGATAATTCATGTTGCAATCATTTTATTGAGCTCAGATTCCACTGCCTCTTGATCTACATCTGCTATCTTCCTTGGCCTTTGTTTGAATAGTCGTATCTAGGGATTGATGTCAAGATGATGACATGCTAAACTTGGGTCGGATCCTGGCATCCTCCAAGCAAATACATCTACATACTCCTTTAGCAATTTTCCAGCTCTATTCGTTGCTTTTCTCCCATTAACGTTCATATTTTTACAATCTTTGGTTCCTCGACGGTTCCAATGTTTATGTCTACTGTAGGTTTTCTGGGCGTGAAATTCGGTGCTTCCTCGTTCATTGGGATGGGGTCTTTTAGGGCTTCTTTTGTGATTGCCTCGATGTTTCCTTCGATGACTTGATTAATTTTTCTTTCGATAACCTCTACTCCTTGTTGTTTTTGACACTCTCTTTGATGACGCATCACATACTTTCTCAGCTCAATGTCCTTCGTATGACATGTTTGTGACTCCACAGCATCGCCACTGATTTCGCCTATGCCCAGAGGAGTTGGGAAGCTGAGTTTTTTATGCAGTGTTGATGCCACTCCTAAGAGTCTGTGTAGCCATGGACGCCCCAATATAGCATTGTACGACGAATCGATGTTCAATACACAAAATGTGGTGTTTAACTTCATCGATCCTACGTATATCGGCAAAGATACTTCTCCTTTTGGCTTCGATGCTCTGCCATTGAATCCGTAGATTGTGTAATCAGAAGGTACCATTGGGGTATATTTGAAGAATTGTCTGTACGGTACTCCGAAGAGAACATCGACGGAGCTTCCTGGGTCAATCAATATTTTTTGGCAATTATTCCCTGTTTACGATTGTAGTTATCACCAAAGGACTGTTGCTCGATCCATCTTGGGGAATATCTTCTGCTGAGAAAAATACTGGTTCTAACTGCCATGGCTCGAATTTCCTTGCTTCTCCAACTATCATTATCTCTTTTCCCTTTTATCTCTTTTGTGTATTCTCCTTGTTATGGTGCTTCGTAAGCTGATGCCTTTTCTCGAGTGTACCATTGGCTGCAATAGACAGGGTGTGTTGTGGCTCCATTTTGCGATTCCATCTCGATTTGTTGACTCGATGCGCTGTGTTTGTGAAAACGGCCTGCAAAATGTAGCCGACAAGTGAGATCCATAGTACTTATTCGTGCGCTGATGGTCTGACATTTATACTATTGGCTGTAACTAACTCTGCCCTGGGAAGTTTTTCTGTTTTCGTACGATCCACTAATATCTCTAGATTTTCTGATACTTTAAATTTTTGTAACTTCTTTTCCTAATAACCCTAATTTGACAAAACAACTTTCCCGACATGACTTTTTGTTAAGAAAAACCCTAAAACAACCCCAAACACGTTTTATTAATACGAATCGTGGACGGAGTTTTAGGGGTATTTTCTGAAAATTATAATAATGGATTCTTAATCGAAAATCACTTTCGAAATTTTGAGAAGTATTCCCCTGTTCTTGTTTATGATTTTTTTTTTTTTTGAAAAACTCTCCGATCTTGATTAGATCTTTGTGTTTCAAAGCTTGGATTCCTTGAAAAACATCAATCCATCATTGTGATGATTTGCTCGAAATTCTTAAGTATGCTAAAGTTCAACATCTTTAGATACTTAAGATGGTGGAGCTTATGATAAGGAAATGATAGAGAAATGAAAGAAAATCTTGAAAACCCAAGGAAAAAATATTCTGAAAAATTTGAAAACCATCAAAACACAGGCAAAAGTTGTTTTAATCAGTCCCTGTTTCTAGCGCCAAACTGTGTTGGTATAAAATCTGCTTAGAGACATTATACCAAACATCCATTAGATCATTACATACATCCTAAGTGCTAATGAATAATTCTAGTATGAAACATGGTATCGAGAAATACTAAGAACGATATCGAAGTAGATTAAAACACATAATAACTGATAAGATGAAGATCTATGCATTCATTAAGATAAAGTATTTCTCTGGCTATCACTACATGGATATTGTGCTCAAAGACATGAGGAGATTCAATACTAACCTATTCTCACTCACACGCCTAAAGACTTATCAAAAATCCAACCCTTACAAATGAATCCGAGCTCGCCTTTTATAGATCGAATTATAAGTGAATGACAGCTTAATAAGATAAAATACTTAATCGTGGGGGTGTCAGATGTTGTCGAGTAGGTCGGTGGTCTTCGAGAGGTCCTCAAAGTGATTGTCACTTCGAGATTTTTCTTCGAGATCATCGACCGGGGATTACGAGCTTTCTGGTATCGAGTTCTCCTTCTTCGATGCCTTCCAGGCTGTCTCCAATTATGTGCGCATCTTTCCAAATATTCGACAGAGACAGCTCATTGTTGTACGTGATCCTTTCGGACTCTATTCCATGTTTCGCGGTCCTTCACTTGCCATTCTGCTTTTGCTCTGAGATCCTGACACGTCTCTTGATGGCTTTATACCCCCTACAAACCTAAAAAGGAAAGCACAAACAAATTAAACTCAATGTCAGAAGCAAATAAAAATCTTCGTGATTCACGAGGTTTGAGCTATAAGGGAATAACTTCTCCTAACAAAGAGAAAAAGATTGTTAATGCTAAAAATTATGTCCAACTAGATGATACAAGGGAAATTATCAATGAACGGCTTCTATTGGTATTAAAGGTTCTGAACACTGTGTCAAAGATGAAAGAACAGATTTCAAAAAGCTCCATTGCAAGAGGTACCACAACAACGTAGAAATGAGCATTACATTCCTTATGCCGCTAAACGTTGTTTTTATTGTGGCAATAAAGGTCACTTGCAAAGAGGATGCAGGTTTCTTAAAAGAGATAATCCTGCTTCCTCCGGTAATTCAGATCGTTATTATCGCTCGCCAAATCCCTTTTATAATCTTCAATATTATAGTGGAGATTTTACTAGAGCAAATACAAGATCTGATGCACTGTCCTGGAGAAAGAATGACTCTTTTGTTAACCAGAAGGTGAATTGTTCAAATGATTATTCTTTTAATTCTACATGGGTTGATATAAAAGGACCAGTGTTTGCAAAACCCATGTCCAAGTGGTTACCCAAAAATCGCAATACTACTCTCGGTATGTCCAAGAATCTTTCGACCATGCAGATGAGTAACGATGGAAAAAACGCAGAAATAGACAACATTTTCCAGGCAATGAAGAATTATATGGAAAGGGTGAAAGTCCCTAGAAGCAACTCAGGAGGATCCTCTAGCTCTGATCTTCATGGGAACCAGGTTCCTAAATCAAATACGAAATACAGGTATCGAAAATCTCTAAAGAAACGTGCCAAGCAAGAACCTATGACTACCATTACATCTCCTAGTTCAGATGGTTCTGGTTCTGTTACTCGTTGAGAACAAGAAAATGCTCCCGTCGACGCAATTTGATTGTGTTTATATGTGAATCCTCACCAACTGTGCTCCTTGATGGTGAGGTAACACATGTGACTGAGTACGTACTATGTTATAAGCGTGTTGAATATTCAAATAAAGAGATGTCAAATGCACTGTAAGTATTTAGGTTTTTCAATCTATTAACTTGCATATTTGTTTCCTTGATCATTTAATATGGATAAAAGGTTAAATAAATAATTGTTAAAATGTTGGCAATAATACTTGTCTTTAATGTATAGCTCTTGAAGAGACGATTTGAGCCAAGAATCACCTGATTCTGATACATAATGAAGAAGCTAGGTGCAAAACAATATTCGTATTTGCCGACAAATAATAGGTTCCGAATTCTAACAAACATAAATGTCAGGTTCCGAAATTAAACATTGAAAAACGTGATTTCTTCATTTTTAGTGTATTTCCTTCCATATTCAAGGCTTGGTGTTTCCTTTGACTCACTTGGTCATCCTTGCCTAATCGAGAATCATTAGATTTGATTATGTTTTCTTCTAAGATATATTTGTCTTACTTTTATATTGGTTGTGAAACATGGATATTCTAATCTAATTGGAAACATATGAGAATTCTGAGATAAAAACTTGTAATGATTGTTTGTTATTTTATAAATTCGAAAATGCAAAAATAGGTGTGTGAGCTTCGAAAGCAACATTTGATTTAATATTTCCGAATCCATAATGAATATGTGTTGCAGGTTATCAAGATTATATTTTTATCTCCTAGGGAGCTGATCCATAAATTGTGATTAAATATCTTGATAATAACCCTCCTTATGTTTGTGGCTGTTATGTTTGTACTAATGACTTTGTACGCAGGTATAAGTATAACTATGTAAGGAGGAGATTGATTTTATGCTAGTCACGATACTATTTTGTAGTATATGCATTCAGAGATTTTTGGAATAATCTATTAAGACTACGGACGTGTTCGAAAATCCAAGAAACAGATCTTAATCTTTATCTCTGTTAAAGATTGTTTCCGTTGTTCTCGTGTCCGAGGAAACGACAACCAACGGGGGAGAGTCTTTTGTGAACTTATGTTTAATTCATATATATCTTTAGGGGAGCGTGGTTGTGGAAATTACAGGGAATATATTTCATATATGCGTATATCTTATATATTTCCTGACAGGTTACTTGTGCTGATTTATATATATATAAATCAGCACAAGTAACCTGTCAGGATATATATACAAATTGTTAGGGCATTGTCCGGTCAAACCCACTAGCGTTGGTATGTCAAGCTGGTTGTCAGTTTTAGGTGTCAAAACTCAATCTTGATTTAGCCTACTAGAGTTTAGATTTCGAAATTGGGATATAGACAAAGTAGTAGAGACCTTGAAGACGAAGACTGTGAAGACAAAGAAAACATCAATTATTCTTCATCGACAAAAGGTTAGTAGGAGTTATGACTATTATGGAAATTCTTCTATTCTACTTATTTTATCTTTCGAAATAGTCGGCTACTTTAGTAGAGATACTAATAGCGATTGAGATCATATTCTTGTCTACATGACCATGTGTTATGTTGGTATTTGTTCCCACGAATACTAAGGTTACAAGAATGCATGGGATAGATTCGATACCATTTGTCCATAGCAATGGTTTGCTTGCAAATCACTTGTAGGATATGGGTGAATCTAAAGGAGTACTCTTGAGCAAGAGTCCAGTGGATTATAGCTGAGGGCGTCTAACACGTCTAAGTACTGGCCCAACCCAGAACTTCCAGCGGATCCAGTTAAACCCTAATTCTGAACTAAGGCGTTTCACGAACCGGTCCGTGAACAGTGACTTTGGATTTTCTCCTGAATTTCAATGCATCAATTTGTACACGTACATGTACGTGAACCACAAATTCGATGTATCTGGCCTGAATTCAGAAGGACGGTTTGCGAACCGTCCAAGGTGAATATTCTCTGGAATTTTCACACGGGTTAAACTCTGACTCCTTTATCTCTTAGTTGGACTTGGTTATCACGAAATATCTTCTGTGGTCAATCTAATGAATCTCAATGAGTCAATAAGATAAAGATTATCTCTGGTCTGTTGGATTTCTATCTTGAAGTGTTTTTGAGCTAACAAAACACTTGGCTGATAAATGTTTAATGAATTCCAATGAGATAAATCTCTGATTACTTGGGTTGCAGGTTAGGGTTTTCTAAACTTGTGGGACAAGTAACTAGTTGCTTTATTCCTAAGCAACCTATCTTATTGAGTGTTATAAATAGAGGGTTTTGGGACGAAAAACCGCATGCATCAAGCATACGTGAGATTTCTCTGTGGAATTGATCGTAAACACTTTTCACTTCGGTGAATGCTTGTTGTGGTATAGTCATCCTCTATTAGGTAGCAGTTCCTCTGTGGGAATTACCTAACGACTATAAAGACTTCTCTTCAGAGTTGGGAAGCACAAGTAGGAGGTTGAAATCGGAGTAACTTGTAACCTTGGTAACCTGATCACGTTCTTGTCTATTCTACGGTCCTTCTCTTATGATATAAGGCCATTCAAGAACTGATACGTTGCACACAGGGTTGAAAGGAAGCAACGCACGGCTGCACTCGGTGTTGTAATACCTAGTTAGCTCTAGTTGTATAAGTTTCTTAAGTGATTCTACGTTTACAACTGAGGTAGAGACAAGTTGGGCATAGTTTACTCGATTTACTTGTCAGCCCCCGCTTGTAAGTAGATTTCCATATGACCTGGAGTAATCCGAAGGAAGTCACTTTGTGTATGTCAAACTGATAGAGGACAATTCAAACATACAGTTCATAATTGAGGTTGCAAAGACGGAATTATTGACACAAGCATTTAACAGCGGTTAACAACTCCTAGGCCTGTAGAGGACGTCAGCTGGGGGAATCAAGTGCGTGACGATCTGTGGGGGATCTAGAGACGTAAGGAGTGCGACAGTAGCCAATCCGCTTGAGGGCTTGAGTTGGTCTCTGCTACATCCCAGACCGAAGTCTTATAATATGATAGTGTTTGTAGACAGTTTGTATTGTGCGGTGATCAATCTGGACGAGGTCCCGAGGTTTTTCTATAGGTTGTAGTTTCCTCGTTAAAAAAATCTCTGGTGTCTTGTGTGCTTTACTTTCTGCATTATATTATCTGATTATATAATTAAAGCAAACACAAGAAGTACGTTATTGTTAACCTGATCGTTGTCCCCAATCCATCCATTGGATTTACCAAGACCTTGTCTTGTGTCGGACTGATCCCTTGAGATCCAAACTCAGGTTGTACAGATTTGGATATTAATTTTTGAGATCGTCCACATATGACCATAAGACTCACGAGCCCAAACGAAAAGTTGGTAGTATTTCGGTACCCTTTTTTTTTCACACACACACACATATATATATATATATTGTGTAACTTGTCGAAATGCTGACCCTTATGAATGCAATTATTCTTATATGTTGAATCGAGTTTCTCGGAACTTGAATGTTTTTCTCAATTACCCAGATATTTTTGAAAGCATTAACTAAGGGGGAGAAACACTAGTTGTTACTAATGGTTACTAGCAC
Organism: Papaver nudicaule; assembly: GCA_023529015.1. Classification (NCBI taxonomy): domain Eukaryota; kingdom Viridiplantae; phylum Streptophyta; class Magnoliopsida; order Ranunculales; family Papaveraceae; genus Papaver; species Papaver nudicaule. The sequence goes on from JAJJMA010237440.1 coordinate 7,564, forward strand.
TGTAAACTTTGGCGTTTTTCTACAGTTGATAACAATACGTCGGACTTGATAGACATCCGAACTTTAAATTTAGGGGGAGTAAGTCTATTTGTTATCATTTAATTTTCTAATAGTACATATTTTGTGTGCAGACTGACATATTTTGCAGGTACTATTGATGCGCGGTATTGTCAAGCTAAGTAGAAGAACTCGAAGCATAGAACTTAGTTTTTCATTTTCTCGTTCATCTATATAAAGAGTTTTTGTCACTAAAATTGACAAAGGGGGAGATTGTTAGAGCATGGCTCGTTCAACCTCACTAAGTGTTGGTATGTCAAGCTTAGTTTTCAAATTTAGTGATCAAAACTTGACCGCCTGAACCACACGTTATGTAAAGACTTCATTAAGTTAGTTTTAGGTTGTGAAAGATTTTGGTAGGATTTAGAATCACTACATGAAGAATCGAAAAATATTTAAGAGAAAACGAAGATATCCAGCTTCGCATTCAAGAGGTTAGTGAATCTAAATAACGCGATTCCATTATCTTTTACACTTGCTACAAAATACAAAAACATAACTTAATGCTTGCTCTTTACGTTATGACTTGATCACTTGTGATCAGTGTGTCTTAAGATATAACTCCACATTATCGCTTGCGGTATTCTTCTTGTAGTTATGACGTTCCATATTGCTTAAAGCTTTCTTTTCTTCTCCGTCTCTAAGTGATATAAGGTTTTTCCTAAAACCTGCAAGTTGGATAATATCAGTTGTGATGTCAAGCTTAATTAATTAATTAATCAGTAAAATATTTACTAGGGTCGGCCCTATATATGTCACGTGTAACCGATGCCCATGTGTTAGAGCATGCTCGGTCAAGCTCACTAAGTGTTGGTATGTCAAGCTTAGTTGTCAAATTTAGTGATCAAAACTCGACCGCCTGAAACACACGTTAGGTAAAGACTTCATTAAGTTAGCTTTAGGTTGTGGAAGATTTTGATAGGATTTAGAATCACTACATTAAGAGTAGAAGAAGATTGAGAAGCAAACGAAGACATCTAGCTTCTCATTCAAGAGGTTAGTGAATCTAAATAACGCGATTCCATTATCTTTTACACTTGTGCTACAAAAGAAAAAAACATAACTTAATGCTTGAGCTTTACGTTATCACTTGTTATCAGTGTGTCTTAAGATATAACTCCACATTATCACTTACGGTATTGCTTAGAGCTTTCTTTTCTTCTCCGTCTCTAAGTGATATAAGGTTTTTCCTAAAACCTGCGAGTTGGATAATAGCTGTTGTGATATTGTCTCTGTAGTATTACGAGATTTAATCCATCACAGTATTGTGTCTTGACTTACCTTGTCTGACTCTGTCGTATTGATTGGTACGTACTTGTATGTGCTAAATGTAATCGAGATCGTGACTCACACTTATACTGCTGTTCTGAGTTCTGAGTACTATATCATGGTTTGGCTTTGACTACTGAAGTTCTAAATCATTCATTTGATTATCTACATATGTACATCTAGAATGCCATATCACACTTTTAGATTTCGAAACCATATTCCTGTTATCTCAACTTATGGATTTTCAGAGTTCGAAACCTCAATGTAGGTTTTGGTAAAACTGACTTTGATTTCGAAACCTTAATCTGGTTTTTGTATCCATAAGCTATTAAGTCCGAAAATTAAATCTAAGTTGTGACCAATGAGAAAACCTGATTCGAAACTATGTTTGCTGGCTAACAGTGACTTGAGAATCGAGACCAATGAGTCTTGACCATGTGAGTTCGAAAAGGTCTATAATAAAGACTCTTGGGTTTCCAAAAGGTTTATGTGATCCGGTAAATATAGCATGTGCGTCAAGGACAAAAAGGTGTGATGCTGAAACGTGTCTTGACCATATGGACTCTCAAGTTCGACAACAAACATTTGTTAAGAAATAATATGTGTTTCTTGTTTCAAAACCTTAACCAAGGTTTTGTTAAAATAAAATCTAAAGTTCGAAATCTTAAGTTGATTTCGCTATATGGAATCTAGATTTGGAAACCTTAATTCGGTTTCAGTCATATATGAACTTTAGGATCCGAAACCTTAATTTGTTTTTGCCAAATAAAATTTAGATTTCGAAACCTAATATTGGTTATCTCAGAATGCATATTTTCGAAGTTCAAACTCTATCATTTTGATTTGTGCTTCATCGAATTAATGGTTTGATTTCTCAGTTTGAAGTTTGAATTTGTTCATCTTCAATGTACAACTAAGTTGTTTGAGTCATCATCAGAAAGATGGTTCGTCGCTTTAGTTAGTTGACACATGATTTCTGATCAATACTGTACGTGGTTAGATCTTTGTATGGATATACTACTTGATAAAATATTCAATTGGTTATTCTTTTGATATTTGATTTAAATTCTCGGGTATCATTAAACGTGACTATCTACATTGGAATCGAGAATTCATGAGGATCAACATTTTGCTATTACTCGGAGAATCATACACGATACTTTCAATGGTATATCTTTATTGTATGATTCAGAATGTCCTTGAACCTACGAGTTCACTTAAGCTTAACACACAAGGCTTGTCCATGTCTGCGATAATACGTTAATGCGGAACGTTAGCCACATTGGACCTGATTCCGCTTCACCTATGATCGTTATGGCCCGTCCAACAAAGCCTAAGAAGTGATGTCGACAGTATCAAAGCCGATGACGACATTTGGAAGTTAATAATACCATAAGATGACTTCGAATCCAATGACACGAATTTCGAATTGAACTCTATCCCAGGGAGTATATTTGGTAAGCACTATATTTCGAATTAATGAAATATCCAAATATATCTTATTGAGTATTATTTGCTTTGAATGCTTTTGGACAAAAATTTAATGGAATATATTTTTCATTAATGTAAAATGCTAAAGTATTAGATCTCATTAAATGCTATGAGTCTATGTGAGGAATTTCGGTTATGGAATGTGCTTTAATTGTATTTCCGAAATTAAGTTAGCCTCATTTCAAAGCTAAGCCTTAGTCATTATAAATATGAGTGGTATCTCTCCTGAAAGCTTTGTCCCTCTACCAAGTTTCATTCTTCGGAAAATGAAGCTTGTGTTTATTCACTTTTCCTTTCAGTTACCTTTGAGCTTTTGCTCTCGGTCTGGATTAGTGCAAGTCTTCTCTTAGGGATTGAGAAGCCTAGAAGTGCCTCTTCAGGGAAACTAGTTTATGTTTACTAGTCTTCTTTGTATTGTACTTGTGTTTTGTTCTATCACGTCTATCAAAGTCTTACGATCTTGTTTATTCTAAGGTCCTTCTCTTCTGCTATAAGGCCACTCAAGATCAGAGTGATAAGAACATACTCTTTATCTATTAACCTGTATTTTTCAGCAAGCCGCTTTCGGTTTGTGTGCCTAAACTATAAATATTGAGTGGAATCAAGATCGCTGTTATTGGATTTGTTTTTACAGGTACATCGTTCTTCATGGTTATATATATTGTACTTATATTGTACTGCATCCATATATTGCTTGATTGCAACTGGGACGACAAGGTTGCTCTTTCGTGAGTTTGGTGTTGAAACCTTGTTTGATATCTCGAGGGGTTTCTTACCAAGTAAACTTAAATAGCCTCGCTCTTGGTGTAAAACGACTTTGGTGAAATATCTGTAAGTTTCCAAGGATATCATCTAGCGATTTGACATGCCGTTATTTGGTTGTTGTTCATAAGGTTGTAGTCGTCCGATTTGAGGCTGGGTAGCGATAGTATTCACGACGGGCTGTGGAGCAACTCTTAGGGAAGATAGTAAATGACGTCTGTTTCTCTAAGGGAGTACATGTGCGTGACCACCTTGCAGTGGTTGGAGGCGTAGGAATACTGAAGGGAAATCTTTGTGACTAATAATCGTATTAGGGTCATATTTTCTGCACCAGCTAGTCCGAAGTCTGAGAGTAGGTGTGTTGGTGGCTTAATTCTTAAGAGTATTCAAACTGGACTAGGTCCTGGGGTTTTTCTACGAGTTTGTAGTTTCCTCGTTAACAAAATTCTTATGTGTACTTTACTTTATTTCCGCATTATATTTGACTTGTCATTTATAATTAAAGTATCGTACTTGGTGGTTAACATAGTCTTTCAAAATCTTGTATTGACTCCCTTGTGTGAATCAATCAGTTACGAAAGGGATCTTGTTCTTGAGTTCTTGATTACAGGAACCATTCAAGGTTTGAATTTTAGGTTATCTAAAATAAAAGATTGGTGGTGTACTCGGTACCCGTCTTTTCACCACGCATCTACATGCATACTAACTACGCCTTTGCTTGATCAATATCTCATTCCCGTCTCTATTGACTCTTGGATATATTCATCAATCTTCTTAGGTTCGTTTCAACCTGATCAATTTCAGTCAACTTAACAATATATCTACTATACGATTGTCGAGACAATCACACGGAGGGTTATTACTTACGGTTCTGGATTGACGGTCAACATTAAGTGCAGTATATCAAGTATACTCACACCAGAAAAGAATACTCAGACAGGTAGCCGTTGCGAGGAATAAGGGGAAGTAGGTGTAAAAATATCCTACAATTAGGAAGCAAGGAACCACGTTCACCACGTTTTCCTCTCTATCCACTTCCTCCATAGCCAAGAGTAGTAATGTCATGGAGAACGAGGATATTCCTAGAAGAAGGACACCGACTGATGATGCATGATTATTTCATAGACGGATGTGTGTACTCTGATGAAAATTTCCAACATCCTTTCCGTATGCCGCTCCACCTGGTCGGTAGGATTATTGGAGAGCTTTGTTGGGTAAACCCTAAATTCAATTATCAATTTGATGCACGTAACAAACGATGACATAGTTCCAAACAAAAGACTATTGCAGCCTTAAGGATTCTTGGTTATGAGATGCCGACAGATGCTACTGGCGAGTGTATTTGTATGGCCAAAACAACGGTGTTCGTAATCTTATATTTTTTGCGAGGTTGTAGTTAATCATTACGGTCCATATTTTTTACGACAACCAACGCAAGATGATGTTGAAGGGCTACTAAAATAAAATGTGAAAAATGGCTTTCTTGGAATGTTGGGTAGCCTTGATTGCATGCATTGGGTGTGGCAGGGATGCCCTTATGCTTGGCAAGGTGAATATAACAGTCACTACGCAAAACTAACAGTTATTCAGGAATTTGCGACCTCTTGTGATTGTTAGATACGACATGCTTTTTTTCGGACTTTCAGGTGCAAATAACGACATCAGTATTTAACACAAGTCAACTATTTTTGAAGAACAAAAGAATGAAAATGCCACAACTGCAAATTTCGTCGTCAACGATAATCAGTACAACATGGGGTACTTTCTGGCTGACGATGTTTATCTAGAATGGTCAACTTTACTTCAAGCTTACGACACCGTAGACGTATGTTCTAGACTGGTCTTAACAAGAAACATACAGGGTGTGGAAAGGATGTTGAACGAGCATTTGGAATTTTGAAGATTTTTTTTTCAATAATCTGTGGACCAAATTGTTATTTTAAACCCTTAAAAATGAATAGTTTTATACTCATGTGCATCATTTTGCATAATATAGTCATCGAGGAAACCCAACTTGATGAGAGTTGAACGAGTTATCCAGACAACAATTTGAGGAGTGATGTTCGACCCGGCATGAAATGAGCGCAAGAGAATATTCAATGACAACTGACAAAATTCAAAACATAGGTTTACATTTAAAGCCAAAGAAGGATCTCTGTACGCACAATTGGGCAATGTGGGGAGCCACTCACCCAAACATGGTTTAGGTTTTAGTGTTTTTATCACTTTTATGCTATTATCTTTTTAATCATTTTAGTTATTTTAACGTAATTTGATTTGTGCAGTGGACGTTCCTTTCATCAGTTGAGATTAAGTATCATTTAAATTAAGTACTAATAAAATTTACTAACACCATTAATTTCTTAATTAAACTTGACCGACTGAAAGTTTAAATTTAAATAGAAACAACTCAACTACATTGAAATCGAAAGTACTCTCAGATTAATTACATTGAAACTAACATTAAACCAAATTACATTGCTGTAGAAACTGATTACCTATTGCCCCGCAATGTCTGCGACATCCTCGTCCATGACTAGGGTCATCCATATCGCCTTCAGAATCAACGACAACTGGTGGATGGTTTGTTTGATGACGCTTCTCCACCTGAAATTTTCTCTCATGTGAGCGTTAAAGAAACTCTTTGCGACTTTTTCTGATTTCAGCAGACACTTTCTTACGCTCCACTAATTTAACAAGAGATTTTTTTTTCTTGTTTCGACATGAACTCGTCCATTTGAATGATGATTCTACGGCATCTTGAGTTGTCTTTCTATTTCTTTTTTGCAGCTTTGTTACCCGGTCCATCATATCTTTATCTTGATATATTATTACAAAAATTAGAATTACCCTGAACATTGGATTAAGGGGTTGAGCAATCCCTAATTAAATAACCATAAGGAGTCTCGAGTGCTGCAGTAAATAGTAAATTGACATTATAGAAAAAAATAATAAATTGACATTATACAAAAAAATACCGTAGTTGAATTTTCAATTAAATAACTTCAAATAGGACTTACCGCATCGATTTCAATTTCACCTCTCATTTTGCAGCGATTCATTTGCATCATCATATTTACCCATCAACTTATGTCTTTCGTGAATTCACTAAAACGAATTGACAATCCACCTACATCACGAGATTTGATATTCCTAGATTACTCTCAAAATTTTATAAATACATATCGCCAGAGTATCGCATATTGTTGTTAAACACCATTGAGGCATTGACGATATAGTCGTTGAATCATCTAACCGGAGATGATTTAGTGTGCGATTTGCAAATAAAGATATGATAACTTATTAAAAAAAAAGTTTGTTGTAAAGAAAATGGCTTTGCATATTTTTTTTCTTTCAAATTCGTATATTATCTATTTTTTGATCGATCAATAGGAAAATTTCATTAAAAAGACACACAAAACGTGTGTAAGCGAATACAACTTAAACCGAGGACAAAAGTTCAAATAAGAACAATAGCACAACATAATCTCTAGCAAAGACAAAAGCACACAAGAGACAACTAAGTCATAAAAAAACTTTAGACAACAAAGAGCAATACCACTACTTCAAGCTTGCGAATTAAACCAAGGACTCCAACCACTTCAATGCATCTCGTCAAGATCCTTTAGATCTAAACCCTTGTGATTATTCGCAAGATCACCAAACATCTTTCGACGATTTTCCTTCAAAGATGGAAAACTTAAGCCCCATTCGCAACCAAAATCTAAGAGCTTGTTTGTTGAAATTTCATTAAGAGATGCAATAGATTTTGGAACACAATTCGTTTGTGCACTCAAAGTGTCATTTGGGAAAAGACACGTCGCTTTAGACTACGACTCACTTTTTTGTTAGAAGCCAAAATGGGTTCCGACAAAGACGGATTTTGGATGCTAATCTCCGAGTCTTCCACAACCAACACCGAAGTTGCAACCCCCTGCTCTTTAAGACCAAATAATCTATTTTGGTTTTCAAAACCAGGTGGAATTGATGGATCAGTGGAAGTAGAGCTTGCACCTTCAGAAACCTGAACATGCACATAATTCATCTTACTTGCATTCTTGTTCTTTTTAGAGAAGGTTTTCCACTTCTCCGCATCTTTTTGAGAGGGTAAGTCCATAGTTCCCTCACTTTCGTCTAACATCTCACCAATGGGTAGGTTAGCATCAACACAAGCAATCTCCCCATTTCCTTGCACCAAGGAATTTCCATTCTCTAATCTCTCTTCCATTACCTCAACATTTATCTTTTCACTTTTGGAACCCATACCATCTTGCTTATCATTGGACATTTAGCATTTGAGTGCCCAAAAGTGACACAAGTCTCACATCGAAGAGTTTTCCAAGTATATTCAACCGAAACCTTAAACTCCTAGCCATCAAATACAACTGGAATGAAATCAGGAAAATCACTGTTGGCTTCCATTTCCACACATACTCTAGCATACTTCATTCTTGTTCTAGCTAGAGTGAACTTATCAGAAAACAAGGGAACTCCAACAACACTGGCAATCATGCTCAAGCCTTTTGCATTCCATAGATGTGTTGGAATATTTCTCAAGTTCATCCAAACAGGAATGGTCTTCAATTCCATAATATCTTGCTCTATGAAGAGTTGCCAAGGACGAATTAAGAATAACCTCTTTGCAATAGTAATGGAACCAAAATCCATGGCAGTTATTCTATCTTCCTCCAAATCGAACTCAAAAATGAACAATAAATCTTCATGAAGCGACAATCGAAATTTTCCTTTGAGCTTCCAAGCATTTTCCATAGTCTCCTTGACAAAATTAAAATCAACTCTACTACTACCCACAAAATATCCAACCAAAAATTTCTCACAACCCTAAGTTCATCAACCAAATCGGATGAAGAGATGATGGATTTCGACTTACCGTTGATCGATTGAGGTTTGTGGAATGATAGCTTGCACGAAGAATCAAAAGTTTCGCATCTGTCTTTGTTTTCCCCAACTAACGCATTTCTCCAATTTCCAATTTTAGGGTTAGGGTTTGTATTTCCACCCTTTTCACCAATCTCCGAGGAAGATACAACGTTCCCCTCCAATCCACCACACAAATTATGCTTAGTACCCACAATCGCGCCATTTGCTCCCAAGGAAGAAGACTTAGACATCAATGACGGAAAATCCTCCATCTTATTCCTATTCTCTTTGCTCATTAAAAACTATTCTCTAACCTACAAACACCAAATTAAATACCTCAATCATGTAGAGGGCAATAAGAGGAATCAAATGGAAAAAGAATCATTGAATTTGAATGAGAGGTTAGAGAGAAATTGTGTCATAGTTTGGTATGTTGCTGAGTTTGTGTTAGTGAGACTTATGAAATATCATCCAACCATATTTGTTGCTCAGTTTTGTCCAGAGAAAGTAGGCATCTCTATACAACCAAGATAAAAATTTAGAAAGAGGTTTCGTATATTATCATTTTAGATGTTTTATAAACTAGGTGCACCAAGAACACGTGAATTGGAATGTGATTCACAATTAAAAAAAATATTAGATTACTACATTTAAAAGTTTAAACAATGTGCATCCAACTAATTTCCAACTAATTGCGTATCAAAGAGAAAATCTTGATATAATCTAAGGCACGTTTCTTGTCTACCTAAAGAAGAGCTGAAGACGAAAGATAAACCAATTCTTTCTTCGATGGATTTGGGTTTCGACTTTCTTTCCAATGTTGGGTTTATTTCTTTTCTTACAAAGAAAAACGAAGAATGTTACAGTACAACCACGTCAAAAACGATGACTTGTCTCCGGTGTACGTGTTCATCTACATATTTATCATTGTTGAGATTATGTGCATAATGTACGTCATGTATACTTTATTTGAACTGATACATTCTCCAGCTTTAACAGATATACAACGTGGCCATGTCTCGTGCTCCGTTGATAACTAAAAGTCTCTTATTTTTTATTTTTTATTTCGTCTTTGAAGGGTTTTCGTTGATTCGCTGACATTTATGAGAAAATTATTTGGAAATACAGACGAAGAAGTTAAATTTTTTTTTTTTTTAAATGATGTCTATCGGGGTTTCTTTCTTCGTGGATAACATCAGATACGACTTATGATCTCTTGGTTTTATTTGTTTGTTTACCTTTTTTTTTTATCATTAAAGAAAAATATATTGATCAAAAGAAAGGGGTACAAAAAATCTTGTACCACCAAAGAGTTACAAAAGACACCTAAAAGGTGTAAACAAAAGAGCTAAGTAAAGTACAAAGTTGGCCAGTTGACCATTGCTGAATTATAGTCTATGTTTTCAAAGTCATTGATCACCATTGCCCAAGTATAGAGTTGATATTTTGCCTTGGCAAAGACTGCAGCCACATTACTTGAATTGCCATTGTAAACTCTTGCATTTCTTTCCTTCTAGATGGACCACATGATGATAGCAGGCAGAAATCCCCAAACTGTACAGCTATGCTTGTCAGGCAGATTGATGTGCCAAGAGTGCAGGGTAGATATCACAGTGTTAGGCATAGTGAAACAACAGTTCAACCTTGATAAAAATTCAGTCCACAGACTTTGTGCAAAACTGCAATGAAGAAAAAGATGGGTAAGAGTTTCCTCTTGATTACAGAAGAGGCAGTTTGGTGGAACTACAATTCCTCTCCTGTTCAATCTATCCTTTTTAGATAACATATTATGGCAAAGACCCCAGAGAAAGAAGGAGATTTTTGGTGGTAACTTCTTATGCCAAAGAGTCTTGAAAATAGAGTCATAATTTGGGCCATTAACACTGTTAAGGAGATAAGCATAATGAGAACTTACTGTGTAGTTTTTCTTTGAGGATAATGCCCATTGCATGACATCATCTGCAGTAGAATCCATTTGAACTTCATTCAACTCAGTTTGAAGCAACATCCACTCACCCCTTGCATTGATATTTAATCTTCTTGGAAGTTGCAGGTTCCACCAGATTGCTCCATTTTCTTGCTGACAGACTTGAGACACAAATTTTTCCTTTGTTCTGGAAACTCTATAGAGATTAGGATAAGTAGTAGACAGGGGAGATTCAAGCAGCCAAATATCATGCCAAAACCTCACTTGTGAACCTGAATTAACTTTAAATTTCACATGCTTGATGAAGTCTTCTTTGCAGTTCATTATGCCTCTCCATAGAGCTCTTCCATAAGTAGATTTTGGGTATTTAGTTAACCATTGTACAGTATCCTTACCATATTTTTCCATGATAATGTTCTTCCAAAGAGCTGATTCATTTGTAAATCTCCATAGCCATTTACTTAGTAGAGCAGTATTCATTCTCTTCAAACTCTTAATGCCTAATCCACCATGTTTCTTCTTCTTGTAGAGCAAATCCCATCTAAGTAAATGCATTTTCTTCCTTCCATTTTTGTCAATCCATAGGAAATCCCTCATTAAATTCTCAAGTCTTCTAACCACAGGCATGGGAATCACAAAAAGAGACATATAATAAACTGGTAAACTTGATAGAACACTGTTAATCAAGGTGAGCTTACCAGCTTTACTCAAGAGAGTTTTTTTCCATCCTGCAAGTCTGGCTGTGAACTTTTCCACCACCTTGTCCCATTTTGCATAGCCACCACTCTTATCTCCAAGAGGAAGTCCCAAATAACTTGTAGGCAGATATCCAATAGAACACCCAAGCAGATTTGAGAATTGTAACAAATCACCCTCAAAACCAACACCATAAATGCAGCTCTTTGCAAAGTTGATTTTTAGACCTGTAAGAAGCTCAAAGGATAGGAGAATTAGCCTTAGTTGTTGCACCTGATCAACATCTGCATCTATAAAAATGAGGGTGTCATCTGCAAATTGCAGATGACTAATAGAGGTGCCATTTTCAGTGACTTGAAATCCTGCAATTAGACCTTGCTGTTGAGCTTGAGATATCATGTATGATAGAGCTTCACCAACAAACAGAAAGAGAAAGGGTGAGAGAGGATCACCCTGTCTGATTCCTTTCTTTGAAGTAAAGAAACCAGTTGCAGACCCATTGACTAGGATTGAAAACTTCACATACTCCATACAACATCTCATCCACTTTCTCCATCTCTCTCCAAATCCCATTCTAAGCATAATCTCTTCTATAAAGTTCCAACTAACATGGTCAAAAGCCTTCTCAAAATCAACCTTCACTAGTAATCCTGGTTTTCCACTCCTGCATCTAGAATCAATTAGCTCATTTGCTACCAAAACTCTATCTAAAATCTGACTTTTTTTGATGAAAGCAGTTTGATGTTGGGAGATTATGTCAGGCAAAACCAACTTCAGCCTTTCTATCAGAACCTTTGAGAGAATCTTGTATACACCATGCACCAAGCTTATAGGTCTGAGGTCCTTAATTTCTTCAATTGTGTCTCTCTTAGGAATTAGAGCAATGAAAGTGTTTTTGAGTCTCCAGTCCAAATAGTTCTTATGTTGCAGCTCAGTTATGATGTCCAACAGATCCTTGTTTATCACCTCCCAGCAAGTGTTGTAGAAGCTAATTTGAAAACCATCAGGCCCAGGAGCCTTATTTTGCCCCAAAGCTTTAATAGCTTTTAGGCATTCCTCTTCATCCACATCCAATTCCAATCATTCTCTTTGTTGCTCTGAGATTTTGTTAAGCTGCATATTCTCCATAGAAAACACTGTCACTGGTTGATGCTGGAAAATATTCTGAAAAAAATTGACTATACCCTCTTTAATCACTTTTTCATCTGAAGATAACACACCATCCACCTTAATAGAGCCAATGTAGCTTCTCCTCATGTTATCTGTTGCAATTCTGTGAAAATACTTTGTGTTGTTTTCATTGTTCTTGATGTGGTTAGCCCTTGCCCTGCTTCTCCATTTTTCTGCCTTCAAAAGTATAAGTTTGCAATGCTCTTGTCTAGCTTGAATTCTATCCTCCCATTGCTGTTGATTTAAGCCATTATTCAATTCTTCTTCCAAATCCAGATCAACAAAAGTTTGCTCTAGCTCATCTATCCTTCTTTCTAAATCCCCAAATTCAGTTATGCTCCATTTCCTCAATTCTGGCTTTAATAACTTCAGCTTTTTGCAAAAAATGAATCCTGCAGAGTCACCCTCACCTGCAACAACACATGAATCCCAAATTTTTTTAACAAATTGAATAAAGTCAGGATGGGAGAACCAAAAAACCTCACTACGAAAAGGACCAGGTCCTTTCTTCACACCATTGCAAATAAGAGCTAGAGGATTGTGATCAGAACATGGCCTTGGAAGAGCTTGCTGAATTACTTTTGGAAATTGAAGTTCCCAATCTGGTGACACCAAAAATCTATCAATTCTGCTTCTAATACTTTGAACCTGGTTGTTAGTCCAAGTAAAAGTAGCACCCAACAAAGGCAGGTCCACAAGTTCGTGCAAGGAAATGAACCTGTTAAACTTTCTCATATCACTGGTTATATCTCCTTCAGTTGTTCTCTCATGAGCAAATCTGGTTACATTGTTTACCTATTACTCTTGTTTAGCTAAGACATAAACATAAACTAGACAAGAAGGAAACTAACAAAAAAAAAAAAAAAAAACCCCCAATTTTAAAAAAAAAAAAAATATATATATAAAAAAAAAAAAAAAAAAAAAAAAAAAAAAAAACGACCGACTAGTTTACACGAAAATATCTAGTTACATGTAAAAAAAGACATGTAACTTCGACAGATGTATGTATAGCATGCGTGAGGAAGCCGGAGACACGGTTAGCATTATTGCTACACATACTGTACGTTACTAAATAACCACTTGCCATGACTTTTTATCAAAGTTGCAACAAATCTCCTTTACAAAAAAAGATGTTGCAACAAATATACTAATTTGGTACCACTAAGGCTTAGTCTTATGGGGTGCTAGATTAGCTACTACTACTACCAAAAGCGTGGTGTATTCTAGTAGTACTACTTCTCTCTCCTAGCATTTGGTAGTAGCTCAAGTAGTAGCTAGATTGGTACGCTGAATGATTCAGCGCTGAAAAATAGGAAAAACGCTGAACGGTTCAGCGTTAAAAGAATATTCTACAGAATCTTAATAAATCTGATAATATATCTTTTGTATCTTATCCGTTAAAATAATCCAACGACCCAAAATTATTGAGCGCTGAATCATTCAGCGCTCAACGCTGAATGGTTCAGCGTATAGTTGTCCAATCTCACCAAACCCATAAAAACCCCTCTAGGCTACTATCTGACGTGGATGTCCAATCTAGTATACTAGATTGGACACCATAAGACTAAGCCTAAGAATGGCTACATACTTTCTCTTAGGAAATTAATTAATAATTCCACGTTAGGCTAGGGCGTGTTCATTTTCTAAATTGACGTTACCCCCTGCACTTCTAGAATGGCGCAAGTCAGTGTGCACCCACATTGTAGGTTACTATTACCCTGTACAGAGAAAACAAAATAGAGAGTTAAGTCAGGCTTTCTATTGAGTGTTAGGCATAAAAACAGAGTGTAATCTGTAAGCCAAGGCCAAGATGGCCTGTTTTGGTTGTACTTTCCCTTTGAAGCAATAAAAAGAGTTTATTGTGACATACATTTGTGTTCATTGCATTGTATATTCGTGAATTTATGGTATGGCAGGAATTGTAGGCAATATGGGTTGTTTATGATCAAGAGAGAACAGCAAGAAAGAAAAGAAGAAGACTTCCGTTGCATAACTCGAGTTTGGGCGAAGGCTGATTGTGTAGGCACAATCTTATAAGGCTGAGTACTATTGGGTGAAGCCTAATTCACGAGAACCATTAGTATTGCCGGGTCATTCCTTAAGAAAAATTGCAAGGTGCATTTAAGGGTGTGACAGTTCGGGTATCAGAAGGGTGTGACAGTTACCTTAGTGGGTGCTAATCGACAGTCTCCAGCTAGCGGGTGCTAATCGGCTGACAGTCATGTAGGAACCTGTGGTATACATATCTTTTTAATCGGTCATTCAATTAATTGATGAAAAAGGAGAAAACTATTTACAAGTATAATGGCGAGCCATACCAGAGATGACACGCCTAGAAAGGGAAATTACATTACTTGAATCTATAGCATCTTGCGTATGCATATCCACAGAATGCAAGAAACATGTGGAGTACAAATAAATACCGAGCAATGAAATCCTACCAAAAGGGAGGGTGTTAATTGACTGGCATGTTCTGGGGGATTTCACAGTTGGAATATTTGTGTGACACAAACATGCTACGCAACAGGGGCACTCTGTTTTGGCGGTTTTGTTAGGAATTCATTAATTCGGTTACATCGCCTACTAAAAGTCATAGCTAGTTTTCTTCGGAAATCTATGCGAAAAGAGGTTTTGATTTGGGCTTTTGCTGTTGTTTCTTTTCCTTCTTTTTCTTTTTCATTTTCTCTCTATCGGGATTCATTTTCCTCTATTTCTTTCCATATAAACCGATTCGATCACTCTACATGTATTCCAATTCGGGTCTGTAAGAATTGAAAACAGATGGGATTTCTAAGTAGTTTACTGGGAATTCTTGGTTTTGGAATTGGATTCCCAGTGGGAATTCTAATAGGTTATTTTCTCTTCATCTACTATCAATCCAAAGATGTTAAGGTAATCTCTTGATCATCTTTTCTGTAATCACTCATTGTTACTGTTTAATTAATTTTGATTGCAAGTGTCTTTTGGTTTCCTCTTTAATCTGGGGTTTTGTTAATGTTCCTCTTACATTGTAAGGTTTTTTATATTTTCGATCAACCGAGAACGGGATAAAATATCACGATCTTAGTCATAGTTGTGCATTGTATTTGTTAGAATGTATGTTCAAGAATTTTGCATTGTATTTGTCATGTTTCCATAGAGTAGTATACTGTTTTTTTTTTTTTTTTTTTGTTTATAATAGTTCGATAATGGTTAATATTGCAAAGAAGAACTTCATCATTCAAAATGATTTTTGATTGGCGTTGAAATGTATTAATGTGATTGAAGAAGTCCCTTGTTTTGATTTCTTGTATGTGTTTATCAGGAACCAGTCTTTAGACCGATTCACGAACTGGATACAAATGCTTTATTGGAACTTTTGAATGAGCTTCCCTTGTGGGTGAAGAACCCTGACTTCGATCGAGTGAGTATTCTCCAGAATATGCTTTTAGTTGACAGTTAGGTAGTCTTGCAACTTTAATTTCTTCATGTGTCCTTTTCTTTTGTTTTGATCATTTTTCTTTGTTTTTCACTTTGTGATTTTGTAGGTTGACTGGTTAAACAGATTTGTTTCAGACATGTGGCCTTACCTTGATAAGGTGCTTTTGTCATCAAATTCAAACTAAACTCTGCATTCAAAACTTTAGACACATCACATGTCAGGAAGATTAAAAAAAAATTGTGGACTTACAGTTCTAATTATTGTGCAGGGAATTTGTGCTACAGTGAGAAGCACAGTAGAACCAATGTTTTCAGAGTATATTGGGAAATTTATGATAAAATCGATTGGTTTCGAGTGTTTCACTCTTGGAACGCTTCCTCTTACTGTTCATGGTAAGTTATGGATGCCAACTGCTTCTGTTTGTATCATTTTTCTTTGTGTTATCCCTATAGGATGTATCTATCTATGTTCAAGAACTATACGCAAATTGTAGGTCCGTCATTGATTTCTGTCGGCTAACATGATTGAGTTATTGATTCTGTGTGGCCTAAATTGCCAACTTGACTACACCCTCCAGACCCACTTTCGTGCAAAGTCAGCAATTACCACGTCTTGTAATCTCATCTTTTTATTTGTTCAAACAGCATCTACTAAAAGGACCATTATATGAATTAAACACTACTTGGGTCACATGTAACTATAATAGCAGCATTGCATTGCATTATTATAAACTCTTTATAGGATATAGTCAGTTCCTCATGGTTTTGTATACACTTGGCAGGTGTTAAAGTGTACGAGACTAACGAGAAAGAACTAGTTATTGAGCCAGTGATTAGATGGGCCGGAAATCCCAATATTATCTTGGTGTTGAAACTTTTGTTCTTCCAAATCACAGTGCAGGTTAGGAAAGGTCTCAGATGTTATTTTTAATTATAAATTCAACTTTCCCTTTTCCAATATAATTATGTAATGATGTCTTTTTGAGGAGATTTTTTCTTTCTTGTTACCAGTTGGTGGACTTGCAGATATTCGGGACAGCCCGCGTATCCTTGAAACCTCTAGTCCCTACCTTTCCATGCTTCTCAAACATAGAAGTGTGTTTGATGGAGAAAGTAAGTGAATACAAATTTTGAATTCTCTGGCTGATCACCAAGGACCTGAATCTTTTGACTTTAATAATTCACTACTTAGTAGTAATAAGTACTTCTGGTATCCTTGTTCTCTGGAATCTGGATTCTTTAGCAATCTAGGAGGCTGTCTGTAGTAACTAGTAAGGTTTATTACTTAGATACTCTTAAGAGGAGACATGTTCCTCGATCAGTCAGACAGGCAGCGGAACAATGCGACATAGCCAGTAAATAACATGAGGCATGCTCATTGTTTTAACCCAAATTGCTTTCACATCATGCCGCACACTAATGTGGCAGGAAATATGGTTTACTTTCTTACACTTTGATATGCTTCTTATAAATTTCAGTGATGTATTTGCAGCCTCATGTGGACTTCGGATTGAAATTACTGGGATGTGATCTTATGGCAATCCCTGGCCTTTATCGTTATGTTCAGGTGCCACACTGGTAAATTCTTTGGGTTAAGTTGGATTTTGTTTAACGATCTTAAGTTGTGAAGGTCTGGAAATTAAGTAATCTAATCGAGTTCTTGACACCAGTGATTGAAGACACCCCTTGGTGCATATATATTGCAACTGCAACTATATGAAAATTCAACGTTATCAAATATTTCTTGCATAATTTGTGACTTTTTTTCACGTTAAAAGTCTCAGCTTCCAGTATGGGTTCATCAAGTGTTTTTCTTTAATTGCAGGAAACTATTAGAAAACAAGTTGCCAACCTCTATTTGTGGCCCCAAACCCTTGAAATACCTATTCTTGACGGTTCAGTGTAAGTTCATCTTAGATGTAATTCTTTTACAGTATTTCTTAGTGCAATCTCGTTTTCTGATTAAAACACATTGTTAAAGGAATTCACAGTGTTTAACAGTGTTGGTTCGGTTGAGCCTGCACCAGTTCATAGAACTAACTGCAAGTCGTATTGAATTGAATTCTCCTGCTGCTAATCTTTTTTTTGTTTGATTACTTTGATAGTGGGGCAACAAGGAAACCAGTTGGCATACTGCATGTGAAGATTGTTAAGGCAGTCAATCTTTTGAAGATGGATTTCCTAGGAACTTCAGATCCGTATGTTGTCCTTAGCTTGAGTGGTGAGAGACTTCCAGGGAAGAAAACCACTGTTAAGATGAAGAATCTAAATCCTGAATGGAATGAAGATTTCAAAGTTATCGTGAAAGATCCCGGAACCCAAGTCCTTGAATTGCATGTCAATGACTGGGAAAAGGTTGAACTTCTTGCGTGATATCTCATTTATTTGGATAGTCCAATACCCAGGGTAAAATCTTAAGTTCTCGTTGTTATTTTGCAGGTTGGAGCTCATGATAAGCTGGGAATGCAAGTGATTCCACTAAGATCTCTTGAACCTCATGAGACAAAATCATTTACACTTGATTTGGTCAAGAACATGAATCCTAATGATCCTCATAACATGAAACAAAGAGGGAAAATAGTGGTGGAAATGACATTCAGCCCTTTTAGACAAGATACTGAAAGATTTAGCGGACCTTTGGATGGATTTCATAGGAAAGCCAGTGAGATTAGAAGCGTAACTGAAGAAACATCTGGAAATGATGGTGCGGGGTTACTTTCGGTTACTGTCTTAGGTGCTGAAGATGTTGAGGGGAAGAAACATAACAATCCTTATGCTTTAGTTCTTTTCAGAGGAGACATGAAGAAAACTAAGGTATGTAATATTATTACATCTATTTGAATACTTGAAGCATCTTCGGACGAAAATAACTTAGTCTCTTACCAACGTTTTAAACAGTTAATAAGGAAATCCAGGGATCCAAAATGGGGCGAAGAATTCCAATTCATGTTAGAAGAAGCTCCTTTGCACGACATAATGCATGTTGAAGTCATGAGCAAGAGGACGGGTTTGGGTTTTCGATCGAAGGTTGGTTGCTTCTAACTTCAAACCATCTCAGTCAGTTTAAGTTGTTGTTGCATTTGAACTGCTTTGTTTTTTCGGATCTCATGTTAGATTTCCGTTCTGTATAGGAATCATTGGGGCATGTTGATATCAACCTAATCGATGTCGTGAACAATGGACGTATCAATGAAAAATACCATCTCATAAACTCAAGGAATGGAATAATACACATTGAAATACGATGGAAAACTATTTGAGATGGTATTAGCAAGAGGCAGAGATTGTGTGTATCAGTCATGTACATTACAGTTGTTAATTCATTGAGCATGAGAAATTGCAATTTCAAATGTGTATAAAATACATCGTAAAATACATTCTCGAGTACTTGTACTTGTCTGACAGAATATGCAAACTAAGGATGTTTACAATCAAAAATGATGGAAGTGCATTCCATCGGCGCGTGCATCCAAGAATTGGGCCCTCCCCCCTCCTGTTCCTGGTGATTGGGGCACCATTTTTCTGCCCCATTCTCCCATTTTTCTGCCCCATTCTCCTCCCACCTCAGCCCGCGATCCAAACGCGATCCAAGCGCGTGCACCCAAGCGGGTTTACAATGGAGGTAAGATTCAGAACGATTTGACATAAAGCATGGCAAAAAACCACCATTCCCTCAGCCATTCCATAGAAGTCTGGAGCCCTTGCGAGAATCCGGAATTGGCGTGAGAAAGTAACTAATTAAAAACCGGCGGGTGTTAGTGCCTACCTGTCACCACTGTTTGGGTTTCAAACAATCACTCTATTGTGAACAGCCTAAGGTTGTTCGAGGGATTTTTGAAACCATACTGCATTGCTAGAACCCTTCAAATTAGTGGAACCAAATGAAACACATACCATTTTTGTGCTGCCAGAATACTTCAGTTCAGACGACCAGTTATAAAATTTAAAATTAATCGTGGTCGTAATGAAAGAATTTTAGAAATAGGTTGTGGAGCCAAGCCCATTCCCTAAATTAGATTTAGGTGGTTATCCGAGATCGAGACCCACTTTGCAAATTTAACCTATACTCCGTTCCGTGTATTTAATAAGTGACTCCTCTATTCTCCATCCATACTAGTACTTGGATCCTAATCGTTCCACGTGATCTACTACCAGTAGTAGTCTGCTACCAATGAAATCTCTAAACAATGTGTGTCATTTGACCAATATTATAAACTTCACAAGTTTCAAAGGTTTGACATTTTTCCTCTTCCCATGCCTCCATGAGAATTGAGTCTTCTAAAGCAAACACTTGAAAATTCGGAAGTTCACGTGCCTTAGACCTGTAATCTCTTGTACTTGTTGTTGGTTTAACTTGCTCTTTTAATATGGCAACTTGGTCTATCTATCTTGCTTGCACGTTATCCGTTCTATTTCTAAACTGTTTTCCACAGAGTTGTATGGGAACGGTCTTAATCCTATTTCCTCTTCGGATCAAAAAAAAAAAAAA
>JAJJMA010237440.1:35793-49319 GCA_023529015.1 Papaver nudicaule
TGCACAAATTGCGTACGAGACGTTGTGCAAGAAAAGGCAATTTAGTCAACCCATCATCCTAGTAGTATCGGTTCAAATATGTGAACTCTTTAAACGGCACTTGGGATGGGTGTTAGTAGTGCTTATAAAAAGTGGGAGTCACGATCTTTGTAAGCATAGGAATTTGTGCCAATTGGACTAAACTTTGATGCTTTACATTATATATCCCACCAGCACATTCTCGAATTTTTGTGACGGAATAAAAATGTTGACCCCATCTTCATGAATCTCAAATTCAATTTCCTAGCTAGACTGTCATATCAATGCTTAAGTTGAATATCATTTATTTATGGTGTTAATTAACAAATTCCTGTTTTGCAGAGTGAGCTATAAACTGGATAGTAATTTCTGTAATTCTGTTGTTTCTTTCTCTGGATTAAAACTTGAAATTCCATTGATTTTAGTACTGCTACAGTGCTACAGATGTAAATTTGATGACGTGAGAGCGAAGCTATATGAATATGATCAATGTTACCTCACCCCGCGGTATAGAGGCTAAACTATGTAAATGGTTTGTCGGCGCACACTGCAGCTTCTTCACATCTGATTTGGATTGGGATTGATCAAGATTCAAGAACCTCATGCTCTAGCTTGGTCATCTTTTGCGTGTTATTCTTCAAGGGAGAACTTCTCCGGTTGCTTGGTATTGTATAAATTTCTCTTTTGGCCTACGCTAAGCAAGTCAGCATCAATGGGCCATTACAGCACTGCACAAACGGTATGAGAAAATGGATAAGTTGGCTGACCAAAATACTCGAGTCATTGTTTTCGGCTTAGACCCATATTCAATTTTGGCTCCAAGAAGAGTACTCCCACATAACTACGTAAAGAAATGCTAGAAGATCGGGTACGGCTGCTAAGTCGAAGGATAATATGGTAGTTGGTGTGAAGCTGGATTTGAAGCTTTGGTGCTCTAAGAGTGATACATTTACAAGGTATTCAATGTCTCAGCTTCTGTTTCATTGGGATGCTATTGTGGGAGGGTGATCTGTTTTTGGGTTACTGGGAGCTTCATTTGCTGCTGTAGTCTTTTCGACTACTGTATATTGTAAATAACTATACAGCTTTTTGTTCTTCAATATATCCTTTTGATTTCTAAAAAAAAACTACATAAGTTAGTTGATCAAGCGGAATTCTTTAGATTGATCAGAAGCATTAACTTATCAACTTCCAACTCCAAGATGTGAACCGTTGATTAAATTTCCGGTTCAAACTAACAGAAGTATTTTTGTACTTTGTTAGGGCTAATATGGTCATCCAAATGAATCCGGTTGAGGATTCTGTTTTGTCTTATAATCTCCCACGGCTAAATAAGACATTGCATCGAGATGTTTCGGAATTGCTAGTTTTGTGCCCGTGCTACGCACCAGTCATGGTTAGCTTCTCCTAACGAATCCACCTCCACCAGCCCCACACCACTACCACCGTCACCGCTACCACCAACACATCACAATCCACCGTCTTCACCAATATCAATATCACCACCCACCACAGCCACCACGGGCACCACTGCTACCGCCTACCACCACCACCATATTTGTTGATTTTTTTTTGTGCTTTGATATGTTTTCATGACTTTTACGTGTTTATTTATTTTAGTAATTGGTAAAAAAAAAAAATATAGAATATATTTATATATATATATATATATAATATAGATATATTACATTAAAAGGTTTTATTAAATTATGATGTTTGATTTATATGTTTCAATGGAAAAACTTATCGAAAGAGTTCTCTAGTTTTAGAATTTACGGAACTGTTTATAGCGCAACATTATATAGGTGGGTGACGCTACCCCAGTACAAATAAGTATTAGGTGTGATCGAGGTGTAATAAATTTGGCACCAATCAAATTTTGCAAAGTGTTCTCTCATGAGCTCCTGTTCTCAAAGGGCATATATCGACCAATAGGAAGCGATGATCGAACGTGGGAGTTTTTATTAGTTAGAGCTTTTATTTGAGAGATAAAAGGTGCCTAATACCCACTTGGAAACTCAAGTGTGCATATTCGTATTCATATACGCCAAAACCCAAAGCTTGAAAGGGTTGGATTAAGTGATTCATTTTAACCAAGCCAAAATGGAAAGTGATACTAACAACAACAAAGTAGTTGATTTTTCTCTCTAGATATCATGGGCTCAACCGTGAAAATGACATTTGAGATGATGCGCGTAATTTGTGGCCTACGGGCTACAACACGTAAATAACAGCCCATAACATCGTGTTGAGCATGGTTGTGAAAATCGGACGATTCACTATTCGAATCGTCCGATATGTTCCTATTTTTAAGGAATTCGATTCTTGACTAAGTCAACATTGAATCCTCTTTATTCGTAACTTTAAACTGTAAAAGTGTCTGGTGAGATTCAAACCTTAGTGTCTTACATACTAGGACGAGCTTCAAACCACTGAGCCACGACTCTTTTTGATGATATTTATGAATATATAATATATTTAGACCATTATTAGATCTTATAAGGCTATAATTTATGTATACATCAACAATATTTCTGTATAAATATTTCTAATTTGTAACTAAATTATATTATTTATAGTATTTTTAGTTTGAAAGGTAAATAAAAATTACAATGAATCTACGATTCACGGTTCAATACACGATTCGATCCTCAAAAATGAAAAACGTTCGCTCCGCGATTCACGATTTCACAACCTTGGTGTTGAGTACTAAAAAAAAGAGTTTATAGTTTATCCAACGTTTGTAAACTTCACAAATTCAAAAGAGCTACACAATGTGAGATTATTTATAACATTCTCCACTTGGAGATGATTTATTTCTAATTTCACGTACCACGGCTATTTTAATACTATTCACTATCAAATAAAAACCAATTCTGAAGATAAACTCCATCCAAATCTTAGTTTCAAATTGACACGGATAAAAAATTGCAATAGACACGGGTAAACTATTACAATCATAATGATTAGGCAGTTTAAGTACTTAAGATCGTCCATATTAATTTTGTTTTTTGTAAATAAATTTTCACGAAATACAAACATCTAGAACTAAATCATAAACAAATAAATAATTAAACTTAGATATTGAAAATAAATTACATCTAGTTGTCTTCTTAGTGGTTTTGACTCGGATCAATAAAATTACGCAAGTCGAAATTGTCGAGGGCGGCCATGTCAGCCTCAGCTTGGGAACCAGAATCAGAAGCCAAAGTAGAAGTATCAGAATCATACTCTTACATATGAATCGAGTGGGTAGGTCGTGTGTATTGCTGGAATCCGGTTTGACCAATTGTGGCAAGTGAGTTATAAACAACATTCAGGGTCTAAATAACTTGATTCTTAAGTGCTTCAATGTCAGGCAACATAACCTTCAAGAGTAAATGGAGAGGCTCCAACGTCAGCAACTTAACCTCTAGGAGTGACAATTTGGGATCAATATAACTGGGAGTGACGTGTTGAGAAGCTGCAATGTCAACGACATAACCAGAAGCTTGACCGTTTGAAAACTAGAAGCTTAACCTGCTTGACCAATTCCAAGAAGTTATTGTCTTCCACGATATGGGGAGGTATGGCTTCTACGACCACGACTTCTTAAACTTCCTGCACCACTACTAGAACCGGGGGGCTCATGTTAAACATCATTCCCTTCGCCCTCGCCCGACGAAGCTCTGTCACATGCAAATGCTGAAGCTGCTCGATAAAATGAGAATATTTATTCAACCTTTCTTGATATTCCTCATGTGTAGCGGGTAACCCCCAATGTGGATTTTGCATGCCGTCAGAAGTAACCGGAAATGGTAGATAACTGACTGAACCGTCTACTTGGGATAAATGTATACAGTTGGTTTCTTTGGTGGCGAAGGGAGATATTCCGGACCAGATGGTAACCTATCTAGTGCTGACATATCCGTTAAACCCAGATTAGTCGACTTCATAGCTAAGAATGGATTGCAGATTGTCGAATACCAGTGTTGGTAATGTGCCACAAATTCAGGCTCCATGGTTAACTCTTCATGCGTTAACATGTGCTCATCAGATTGCAATAAAGCTAAGAAATCTCATTTGAGGGATGTGGATTGATACATATGAGTTTTATGCCAAGTAGTTGTACATTGAGTCTTTCGCGGAAGTACCACACACCGTTTCCCGAAATATGACTGTAACACAAACCGAGTCAAACTTTTATTGAGAAGTCCTGAGCATCTTCTCCTTGTATGCTAGTATACCTCCATACAAATTCCTTACAATGTTCACGTTTGTTATACACATTTGATGAATTTTTATCACAAATAGTGCGTGTTGACCGTCTTCGATTTTTTCTTTTTCCATTCTTCGGAACATATACTTCTTGGAAATATGCTTCTTTCCACTAATTCTTCAAAGCAGGTTCACCAACGCCGAAGTATGTATACCACCAATACTGAACAAAACATTGGCCTTAGAAATAAATAATTGAAATGGTTTGATAATTACCTCCATGATTCTCCAAAAACCAATGAAGCTTGAAGTGCAATGTGAGGCTTCACGGAGTGCTATGTACATTTCAGCTGAAATTGCAGTGCCCCAATCATATGTTGGTGCCCAGCTTAACGCTTCAAGAAAGCCAAATTTTACCTCTGAGCTTGCGTTAGGAACAATACATTAGTCCAAAACCCATAAAATGAACACTCTTTCAAACTCATTGTAATACACATGATTATGCAAATTTCCTTGTTTCATATATTCTTCATAATTCAGCATAAACTGCTTCAACCCAATCACCTTTATTCCACCCGCTTTGTGTTGTTAGTGCTTGACATGGTTCAAACTTCGGTCAGTCAGAAACAATTGTAGTCACTCTCACCATTTATTTTCTGTCTCCCACTTTGTTTGGTCGAAATGAACGAAATCTACGTCTAATTTATTCTCGTCGTCGTGAAGAAATCAAGCGACGTATACATAATATTTTGCATAATCAAATTTTGAAATAGACGAAAAGAAGCAGATTTATTGGCTTAAGTTTTCCGAGGTTAGAATGCAACTTAGTCTTTAGGAACGTATGATCTAAAAAATGCTTTGTGTTCCTTGTACAGTTGGTATTTGGTCGATTCAAAAAATGTGCTGTGCTTTGTGTTCATTGTAGCATTGCAATTTGGTCGATTCAAAAACTATGCGTACTTTTAAGCTTTGGTTCCATTTTGATTCGGTGCATAACCGGACCAGAAGAAGTTCCATACGATAAGTACGAGGGCTGTGGAGAAATGGGTCCCGCAAAACTACTTGGTTGTTACTTGACACGTTGGATTCAACTAGACTGAAAAGCGAATAACAAGATGTCAAACCAAAACAGAAATTGAACAGAAAATTGAAAACGCAAATACTGTGGATGAAGGAAAGTACTACTGTCAAGCAAGCTTGATATTTTGAGACCAGGGGGTAATTTTTTTTTTGATAACCATCAATCCATTCAAAATTACCATCGGGTTCACTCTTTCTTTCTTTTGTGCAACTCGGCTGTAAAATAAAAGCCGCTGAAGAAGAGCTTAAAAGCTTTGGAGTTTCAACAACAAGGTCAAAAAACAAAGCTTTAGTGGCGGCAACAAAGAAGTTGAATTGAACAAAGAGTATCGGTAGTACATTTTTATGGATACGACTTATATTTTTATAAAAAATCCCTCTTTGTTGACGTAGTTTTTACATTTTTAATAAAAAGAAAAGAAAGGAAAAGTGTAAGGAGGTAATAATAATTATAAGTCTGTTCTGGTCTACCAATTTTTATCTCCCTCCACTTACTTATCTCCCCTCTCTCTCTCCTTCTATAAAGTACTCTTGGTTTTCGTGTATAATAAATTTTCCTCTCATCTTTAAAGTTCTGTTGGTAAGAGCTGTGTTCATTTGTTTCTTAAAACCCTTGTTTTAACACTGATATATCACTTCAGTTTCACAGGATCTCTGTATTTGGAGATTCTTCATCACTTCCGTTTCTTTTGTGTACTTACTGGGGGTTAGTCAGTCATGAATGACAAGTAACTAGTTATTGAAGAAGAAGAAGAAACTGGAAATATTTAATAGATTTTTTTGAAGTAACATAATTGTATTCATGGCGAGTAAATGGAGAAAAGCGAAGATAGCACTTGGATTAAATCTATGTGTTTATGTGCCTCGAACAAGAGAAGAAGAAGAAGATATAGGATCTTCTGCTTCTTCGTCAATGGAAGTTACTAGAAGATTTTCTAATGCTACGTCGCTCTCTCCTTCATATTCTTCGGGTAGTAGACACTCTGAATCTAGATTATTACCACCAACAACACCAACGCCATCGTCTTCTGGTCTGCGGTTAGGCAAGTCTGGATATAGATCCTCAAAGGTTTGCCCTTACAAATCTCTTCATTTCATTTTTCTTGTTTTAATCCAAAATGTCCACTAATTTTTGTTCACGGGTGTGTTTTAGCTTAGACTTTTGATTCTCCATATGCGGTAGAAGTTACTGTTAGTAATTGTTTTGCTCCATAGATTTTTATCATGATTTATACTTCCATATTCTGAATATCTATTTGAATAGTCAAAATAGAGAGCTAAATACCAGTATTCAGTACCTGATTTTATGGATTCTTGCTTTGATTATTTTATTTGAATTATGGCTTATACTAAAGATAACCATTCAGCAGAATGGGAGGTTCTTGTTTTGGTCCTCTATTGATTTATTTATTTTTTGATTCTTTTATGATGTTTTTAAATTTTTGGTTTTGTTTTTTTCCTTCTTCAATTTTGGTGTTATATGCAAATTATTTTTTTTGTTTTGAAAATATATGAGAATATGGATAGGGAGGTGTGTTTCTTTTATGTCTTGTAGTTTTCACTCATCTATAGCATTGTGGGGTTAAAGTGGAGTAGTTTTCTTTTAAGGACCAGTGATGTATGGCTTGTTATTAGAAAAGATTGAACAAATGGGTACACTTTCCTTTTAATCCTTACCCATTGAAGGGAAAGTAGTTTCTTTGGTCAGCACTACACTCTTCCATAGGCAAGTGATCTTCTTTTAACGAAGGTCTGTGGACCGTTAATTGCTATCTTTCCAGCAATTAAGCTTGATCAAAGGGAAAATAAAAGTGTGAAAGAAAACCAATTTCAACCAGTAGGCTCATCAATCATCATCTGTCTCTGGCTTTTTATAGATGGATTGTGGACAACTTTTGTTTTGTTACTTTTTCGATAGTCTCCACAGCCCTTGATCAATAATGTTAGATTCTTCTCAATCATATTCAAGTATGCTGTATCGAGATTTTTGTGTGGGGCCAACATGAGATGATCCAAAGGCTGATTTTCTGGGAGAACTGTGCTCATCTTCATGCATGTTAGCAAAATTTTGTATGAATGTCCAAGCTTAAGCTAAAAATGTTCATGACTTATTTGGTAAAGTTCACACAGTAGTTGAAGAATGTATTAATCATTCGGTAAACTTATTGAGCATCAACCAGGTTCCAGTTAGCTGCAACCATCGTATATACATCAATACATCCAAACTTAGATGCAAATTCACACTAGTTCTATGCTTCTTTCATTCAGATGAGATTGTTGGTACTTGTTACTTTTTATATATATACATTAGCTGCAGTTAGTTAGTCTGGAATAGAGATGACTGTTCTCTCAGGTCATGGATTCCCTATCATTTATTCGGTTGGACATTTGATTCTGTATTATCACTGATTTTTTTTTTTTGATATGTCCAAGGCTTCTGGCCTTCTCAACTGTTTTGTTTTTCAACTTGCAGAAGACCTGTGCTATATGTCTAGCCACCATGAAGCCTGGCCATGGTCATGCTCTTTTCACCGCAGAATGTTCACATACATTTCATTTTCATTGCATTGCATCGAACGTGAAGCATGGGAACCAAGTTTGCCCAGTTTGCCGAGCAAAATGGAAGGAAGTTCCATTCCAAGGACCCACATCTGATCTCCCCAGCGGGAGCGGCAGAATTAACCCAGGAGACTGGCCTGGAGATGATGCTTGGATGACTGTATTACGGCGGCTCCCTCCTCGTCGTGCAAATTCCAATCGGCAAATGGCTTCTGTTTTACAGGCTCCCGAGCCGACTATCTTTAATGACGATGAAGCTTTAGACAACCAACATCAATTGCAAGATAAACATTTCCCTTTAAGAGAAGTTGGAGATCAATGTTCTGTCAAACCTCTAGAGGTCAAAATGTACCCCGAAGTCTCAGCTGTTCAGCGCTCAACTACCCTACAGAATTTCACTGTATTAATCAATCTCAAAGCTCCTATCACAAGTTCAAGAAATAATTCTAGCAGAAACCAGGCTAACTTTTCACCAATTTCTCAAGCCTCTCGTGCTCCAGTTGATCTCGTAACGGTGCTCGATGTTAGTGGAAGCATGGCAGGCACCAAGATTGCGTTGCTAAAACGTGCGATGGGTTTTGTGATACAGAACCTTGGACCATCAGATAGGTTGTCAGTGATTGCCTTCTCATCTACTGCTCGTCGAATCTTCCCTCTCCGCCGAATGACTGATTCTGGTAGGCAACAGGCACTTCAAGCTGTTAATGCTTTAATATCAAATGGTGGAACTAACATTGCTGAAGCCCTAAAGAAGGCTGCCAAGGTGATGGAAGAGCGCAGGGAAAAGAACCCTGTTGGCAGCATCATATTGTTGTCCGATGGGCAAGATACATATAGTGCTGGTGGTCCTGATAGGGCCCACTCTCGGCCTAACCACCAGTCTCGCCTCTCATTCTCTACGCGCAACACTGGTAGCTCAGGGTCTCAGATTCCAGTGCATGCATTTGGTTTTGGTGCAGACCACGACGCAGCCTCAATGCACTCAATTTCAGAAAATTCTGGTGGTACCTTTTCATTTATAGAGGCTGAAGGTGTGATCCAGGATGCCTTCGCTCAGTGTATAGGTGGGCTCCTTAGTGTGGTTGTGCAGGATCTAAGAGTGAGTATCGAGTGTGTATACCCTGGTTTACATCTCAACCCATTGAAAGCCGGAAGTTACGGAACCCGCCTGCTCAATCATGAACGAAAAGGTATTATAGATGTTGGGGATTTGTATGCAGATGAAGAGAGAGATTTCCTAGTATCAGTCAATCTCCCCGCAGGTGATTGGAGCAGTGAGATGACATTGTTGAAAGTGCAGTGTGCCTATACGGATCCAGTTGTTAAAGAAACCTTGAATACCCAATCCAAAGAAGTAAGAATACAGAGACCTCAAACTGTGAAGGAGAGAGTGGTTTCAATTGAGGTTGACAGACAACAAAACCGTGTTCAAGCAGCAGAGGCTATGGCCAATGCTAGTGCTGCAGCTGAGAAAGGTGATTTAACTAATGCAGTTTCTATTCTTGAGAACTGTCGGAGGGCTTTATCAGAGAGTACATCAGCAAGAGTTGGTGATCGGCTATGTGTTGCTCTAGATGCAGAGCTCAAAGAGATGCAGGAGAGAATGGCCACCAGGAAAATGTATGAAGTATCTGGCAGAGCATATGTGCTCTCAGGGCTAAGTTCACATTCATGGCAAAGAGCAACAGCACGCGGTGACTCAACAGATAACGCAAGCTTAGTACATGCTTACCAGACACCGTCCATGGTTGACATGCTCACACGATCTCAAACTATGTTACTAGGTGGTTCATTACCTCCACCATCTATCCGACCGGCAAAATCATTCCCCCTTCAGCCTCAACCAAGGTAGCCAAACAGTTTCCTTTTGAAACTATACATATACTGTATTATTTAGTCTTCCTTTTTTCTCTTTGGTGGGGGTAAATTGTGGGTGGAGATAAAGAAGAGAGTTTTTGTTGGTGTTTCATGGTCATTAAAGTTACCCGGTTGTAAAAAAAAAAAAAAGGAATAATAATTGAGGAATGGGGTAAAAAACTGATTCTTAGGGATAATAAGGGTGGATCAAGAGTTCACGAGGTTGTGCTCTTGCTTTCTTGTTTTGATGTTTTTGAGGGGTGTGTGTAGTGTACATAAGGAGAAAGTTTTGTGTTTCTCTTTGAAGAGGAGATTAGGAAGGGGATTACTAAAGCTTGTAATTGGGTAGTGGTGGGGATACATTGGGGGTTGCATTCTTCACTCAATTATATAAATATATATATCTGTTCTTGATTCTTTCACAGTTTACTTTCTTTTCACTTTTGATCTTTAGCTTTTGTGTGTTTGTGATGGCTAGTTGGTTAATTGAGTTCATAGTACAATACCATAGATTCAGAGAGGGGACCAGAGAGGCGCATATACCTATTTTTGGTTGCATGGATCGCATCAAACTTAGTAGTAGTACATTTCCACTTAGTAGTTGCAACTTGGGGATTTGCTTGATAATTTCAAGATTTGTTCATTAATTTTTTTGTTTCGCGATTTGTTCATTAAATGATAGCAGTGCAGAGTATTACAAGAACTAAAAAGAAAGTTGAAAATGTATTAAGTAGTGATTTTCTAGTTCACACCTAACAACAGTGTTTCTAATAAACTAGTATTAGGCTGTGCATTTGCTTTGTTGTATACAGTGTTTCTAATAAACTAGTATTAGGCTGTGCATTTGCTTAATCATGGAACAAATAAGGCATTCCAAATTCTTTTCCACCGTTTTGAAGAAAAAAAAAATCGTAAGTGAGACATTCTAAAGTACCTGTTCTACTTGTATTCACTGTTCTCATAGTAGGTTATACCAAATGCAACAATAAGAGAAATCGACTTCCTTTCTAATCTCCAATACACAAAACAAGAAGAAACACTGGTAACCTACATCACAATTGTAAAACAATCCTATTCCGGAATCAGAAATTATTTAATGTCTTCACGTGGTTTGATCAGTCAACCCTTGCTTCAAATAAAGAATGCATTTACGGAGGTGGCGCGATACTCACAAGGATCATCAGGCCCATACGACCAATAAATTTATGATTCGCAAACGAGTGGAGTCATTTCTTGAATCTAATTCTTGCCCCCTCACTGTAGTAGACCCACTATGAAGTTGGCCAACTATACTAGTAGTAGTAGTAGTTGTCATTCGAAAAAACGTTCACAGTTTGGGGATAGTAGCTAAATAACGTTAGTACTGATTAAGTACAACAAACTAGTAGGGATTAACACAAAAAGTTGTCTTGATCGTAGTATCAATGCTATGATTGAGCAGTAACATGCTTAAACACAAAGTAAAAGTAGGCTAACTACTTTAATCTCAAAATTGATGTTTTCTAAGCTAAGGTTTAATTTTCTTAATCCTTGGAGTATATATTGTTTTTAGGGTTTTGTTATCTTGTGCACCCATGCACAAGATAACATCCAATGATTAGCATTGGGGAAAGTAAACAAATATAAACATTAGGAGAGAATGTGCAACATTTAGTGGATTGTTTAAATATCTCTCACTCCTATTGTTTAAAATATGTAAAACTAATACCATCTCTCCTAATGTTGCACCTTCTCTCCCAATGTTTATATTTATTTACTCTCCCCAATGCTAATCATTGGATGTTATCTTGTGCATGGGTGCACAAGATAACAAAACCCTTGTTTTTATTCATAATCTCATTCTTTCTGCTCATAGGATTATGGAGGAAGTTCACCACGTGATGATCGAAGAAAAAATATACCTACAATTGATAAATTAACGGTAAAAATATATGGACTACAGCTTACGGCTAAACCAGCAGATCAAAAAACGGTTACAAGAAGGTGATATAAATACCGCCTATTCATGAGAACTGCAGCAACAAGTAGGAGATACAATATGATCAGGCAATTGTATGTAGAGGGAGAGTTAACAACTGATAGATTCAAATTGCAAGACCATATTGTGGGATTCTACAAGACTCTAAGAGCTTATCAGACCTGAAATAGATGACATTGAGTTTGAGAAGATTAATGAAGCTGAAACTGCAATTCTAGATGCCATGTTCACTGAGAAGGAAGTTTTTACTGCAATCAAAGAGCTTGGACAAGACAAGGCACCAGGCGTCCAGGCCTGATGGATATCCTATAATATTTTTCTCTATGTGTTGGCACTTTCTCAAAAATGATTTCATGGCTACAGTAAAGGAATTTTGCACCACTGGTATGATTGATACTAGACATAACTCCACTTTCATTGCTCTTGTTCCCAAAAAAGATTGCATTGAAACAATTAAAGATTGTAGACTTATACGCCTTTTAACTAGTGTTTACAAGATTATTACTAAGGTTTTAGCTTCTAGACTAAAGTTAGTCATGAGCAAACTAATATCACATGTTCAATGTACATAGTGGAGGGAAGGCAAATTATTGATGGCAATCTGATTGCAAATGAGCTAGTTGATTCAAGGCTTACTGCAGGTAATCTAAGAATCATATGTAAGATTGACATAGAAAAAGCTTTTGATAGGTTTAGTTGGAGTTATTTGGAATGGATGTTGAAGAAGATGGGGTTCAGCAATAAGTGGGTGAAGTTCTGTTATTCAACGACTTCTTTCTCAGTTTTGATCAATGGCTCCTCTTTTGGTTATTTTAGAAGTACAAGGGGAGTGAGACAAGGAGACCCCATTTCTCCGCTCTTGTTCAATATAGCCATGGAGGGTTTCTCTAAATATCTTGACAGAAGCTGCTGGTTTGGGATTATTCAGTGGTTTTTCTTGCACACAAAATGGTCTAACAATCAATCATTTGCACTATGCAGATGATACTATTTTCTTTCTAGACAGCAAAAAGGAAGAACTTCTCAATCTTTTCTCTGTGCTCAAGTGTTTTGAATACATTGCAGGTTTAAAAGTCAATAATGCAAAGACTAGGCCAATACCCATTGGCAGAGTACCTGAATTAAACTCTTTGGCTATAGAACTTGGGTGTGCAACTGATTCAATTCCTTTCATCTGCCGCTAGGTGCAAAAGCAAATTCAATGGCTATTTATGATCCAATAATCCAGAAATCTGATACAAAACTCTCCATGTGGAAGAGAATTTCTGTCTCTAAAGGGGGTAAATTGGTTTACATAAAACACATTATATCTGCTCTGCCACTTTACTATTTCTCCTTATTTCAAGCACCTGTTACTGTTATAGATAAACTTGAAAAGAGAATGAGACAATTTTTGTGGGAAAAGAAAGATGGCGCAAGAGGCTTGCATCTGGTGAATTGGCCAACTGTGTGTGCAGCAAAAGATAGAGGTGGACTTGGCGTTTTAGACTTAACTCTCACGAACAAGGCTTTATTGTCGAAATGGTGTTGGAGGTTTGGTGTAGAGAAGACACATTTGTGGTATAAGGTCATCTCTGAAAAATATGGCACTAATACTTCTATTTGGTATCCGGGTTGTGTGTCGAATCTGAAAAAGAAGGGGTACCGAAATACTACCAACTTTTCGTTTTGGCTCGTGAGTCTTATGGTAAAGTCTGGACGATCTCAAAAATCAATATCCAAACCTCTAACTGGAGTAATCTCGACAGTTAGGTAATAACGTACTACTTGGTGCTTTAATTATAAATCAGAGTTATAATGCGGAAAGTAAAAGCACACAAGACACCAAACGTTTTTT
>JAJJMA010237440.1:55736-71009 GCA_023529015.1 Papaver nudicaule
GAAAAGTGATTGATTTGAGAGTGAAATTAGAAGTGCTGTTTGTCCACGCCCAATTGAATGCTGACAAGAATTTCCTACACGCACACACAACCCACTGCCACAACTATATTTGAGTGTTGGTTGTATAAAATCTCATCACTTAAATGACTCGTAGATCCCTTTAATTTGAGTGTTTAGAATTTGTGGCCTTCCTCCAAATTTAAGCTGTGTACCTTACATTGCCGGTAAAGGGTTCATGTGCCTAGCTAGTAGCTGCACGGATGAGCAAGAAAACTGGGAATCCACCACTCACTTTCGTAATTTGGAGGGTCAAAGTGTCCGTTTTCATAACATAGAATACCGTTATAGGGGACCCACTCAAATGGCATGTCTGCCACGTCACAAGGGTGCCCCTGAGGGAGAGTTGCTTCCCATTTTTACAGTCTTTGTCTTGAAGTTTTTGTTTTGGTCTCAAATAGAACCAGTAATAGTTTGTTGAATCTACTGAAAAATACGTTGAGATTCCTTTACCCTGTATGTTAACTGCAAAAAAGGTAAACAAAATCCTTAAAAATGTCTTTGAAGCCAAGATTTTAAACTGTCGGCATACACTAGCTAGTTTTGAATACCCATGGGGTCATATTTAGTGATTATAGATTTCATCCTAAAAGTAGAATTATATTACTAATAAAAGGGCCAGATTCAATAAAGGAAACAGTGATGTGGGTTCTAATGTTTACTGTGTAATCATGTATTATCTATCAACCGACTATATTTTGATGATGGTTGGTGTGTCCCTATCTGATTGAAAAATGGTAGTCGCTTCCAAAGAGAGATAGATATGGGTATCTTCAAGGAGGTACTTATTAATATTTATTTTTAACATCTTTCCAAAAAACATATTGTCTTATTTGCTATCAATGGGTTGGTTTGCATTATCTAGTTTATGTTCTGAACCTATGAATGCATGGTGATTGATTTGATCTTCGTTGAGAAATATAATTGGGGTGCTCTCCACTTTCGCTTCCCAGTTAGAACAAAAATGCAGGTGACTTTCATTATTATGATCACCACAAACTATAAACTGAACCATGTATATATCTATTCTGCATTTGAAGTTCACTTGTTTTAGATATCCTTAGGAAACTATAAACCTTCTTTTATGGATTTTAGATATCCTTAAGAATATGAAATCTTAATATGTATTATTATCGATATTAGTCTTGTTTCTTGTTATTTGATAGGTTTCCTTTATTCACTTGTTGCAGGTTGAGGGTTTATGATCATAAACATTAGAATTGGAGGTCACTAATTGCTCATGAAGGTGTGCATTAACAAGCTCGTAAGTCGTGTTATTTTTAAAATGTCACACATTTGAACTTTTGACTTTTGCCAATGGATAATCAGAACAGAAGTGTATAATCAAATAATGCTGTTGGGTGATTGTTTTTCTCTCTGAAAGATAGAAGTCAACAACACCCTCTCTTCATAACGTTTACTTGATGCTCTTACCAGTCCAAAAATGTCACAAAATTTGCAACTCCATTTATAAGCAATTGGAATGTTATTGATTTATAGATCCAATATATGAAACACTAATTGCAGAACTTTTCCTTAACAGGATTTTATTGTTTTTGCTTAGGGGCCAAAAAGATGAAGATCAAATTTAAACTTACCATTGCTTGTATCAGTACCCTTCTTTCACTTCAGTGCATTTCTTGCGGTAAGTATATTTTGGTTTTATGTTTTCCTAGTAAATAGATAGCATTTCTTCTAATATAATCTCCAAGTTCCAATCAGTAAATATTCACCTGTCATGCTTCATGCTTGTGCGTCGTAGCAAGAAATGCAAATTTGATTGCTTGACTGGGTTGCCTTAAAGTTGTCACGTCTTTTGAAAACTCTCAAGCTAGGTCTTCTGATTGCTTATAACTTATTGTTAACAGATGAATATCCCCAAGGGTCTGGTCTAAACAAGTGGACATGCTCGTGTGCCTCCACTAATCGAGGGAATGCCACCTATTCAATTGCTGCAAACTGTTCCACACTTTGTGATTGTAATCCTGGTAACTTCCATATCTACCTCTCGATGTTAACATTTGCATGACTAAGATAATCTGGATTGAGGTTTTGGTGTTTGACAAGTTGCAAGAGTCTTTACAAGATTAGAAGGGTTAAATCTGCCTAGTTTTAGGCAAATCATCCTCACCCTGCCATGTGTGATTCTGGGATTCTTGTACACCTTGGTGTGAAGAATTATTAAAATATCCTGGTTTGGAAATTTATGGTCATATGCTGCAATTTAACATGTTGAATGTGTTTCCTGCAAATGGCAGAAGAAGCTGCCGGGGGTTCGAGTGGAGAAACATGGACATGTCTTTGTTCTGCTGAAGGATTTCCCAAAGTGCCCGACAACATCCATGATTCCAGTTGTTTTACAGGCTGCAACTGCACATTAGGTTTAGCTTTTTAACCAGTTGATACCAGTGGTTGCATCACCCGATAGTTGTTCCTCACTGTTCAATTAACACACCAAGAACTTCATCCTGTGACATTTTTTTTATTTCATCACTTACAGGTTCTGCTGGTGAGCCAAAAGTAGCGAGCAAGCGCATTACAAGCAAGGTTGTGGTGTATGTTCTCTTACTGAGTGTTGTGCTAACAACTCTTGCCTTTCTTGCTTCTCTGGGATGCTATGTTTATCGAAGGGACAGATATCCTATGCAACCACCAATATTCTCATCAGACAAGGACACAAGCTGCAATAGTGCAACCAACCTCATAAGCCATGCGTCAACATCAACGTCATCTGTTTCAACTTGCCAACTTAATACAAGTTCCTCAGGCAACCCTCTAACAGGTAACTGATTGGCGTCTTCTTCTTCAATAGGTCAATCCTATTTAAGAAGCTGAAAATGCTTTATAATTTTCATCGAAACCATTTATTCTGAATATTTCATAAATAGTCATATCACTAGTACATTTTATTTATCCTGCAGGATGCATAAGAAAGGTATCTTTCATGTTTAGGACCAAAAGTGGAACTTTACCTGGAACAATCTGCCAATTTTCGTACACTGAATTGGAGGTTGCAACACACAAGTTTGACAAGGCTAATATCATTGGGCTCGGAGGTAGTAGCCATGTTTACCGTGGTCAGCTTAAAGATGGTAGAATTGTTGCCATAAAGCGACTAAAAACTCAAGGAGGGCCCGATGCGGATAATGTTTTTCTAACTGAGGTACTCCTAACTTAATCATCTTGATCTATTTAATTAGCCGTTCCTTTGAGGTTCATTTGGACTAGTTTGTAATTTGTAAGTAAATATAACCTTATTTACGCGCCATCGTATTGGAAACTTCACAAGTTCTTGTTGTTTTTACAGATTGAACTGATATCGAGACTCCACCACTGTCATATAATTCCTTTACTCGGCTACTGCTCAGAATCTCAAGGAAAACAGGCTGAAAGGCTTATAGTGTTTGAATACATGCCTAATGGTAATCTTAGAGATTGTTTGGATGAGGTTGAAGGGAAAGAGCCAATGGATTGGGTAACGCGAATAAGGATCGCACTTGGAGCTGCAAGAGGTCTGGAATACCTCCATGAAGCTGCTGCTCCCAGGATTCTTCACAGAGATGTTAAATCAACCAATATTCTTCTAGATGATAAGTGGAGAGCTAAGGTAAGTAACTTTAACTACACTTTTTTTGTTATAGCTTGATAATTTTATTTCTTATTTATTCATTGCATGTGCAGATAACGGATCTTGGTATGGCTAAACGGTTAAAGACAGATGACCTTCAAAGTGCTCCAACTTCTCCTGCCAGAATGCAAGGCACTTTTGGATATTTTGCCCCAGAGTATGCAATTGTGGGAAGAGCCTCTCTTAAATCAGATGTTTTCAGTTTTGGAGTGGTGCTTCTTGAGTTGATCAGTGGTCGTCACCCTATTCATAAATCACCTGATAAAGGAGATCAAAGTCTTGTTATATGGGTAAAGCTTGCTTAAGTTTCTTGTCGAGAAAGCACACTCTTATTCAAATAGGCATTTAAAGTAAATGAAAAACTGTTGGTTAACTAATTGAGTTAATTATTGTTGTCTCAGGCTGCACCTCGTTTGAAGGATAGTAAGCGGGTAATCTCAGAACTTGCTGACCCGCTTCTGAAAGGCAACTATCCAGAAGAAGAAATGCAGGTAATGGCATATTTAGCAAAGGAGTGCCTTCTGTTGGATCCCGATTCTCGACCATCCATGAGTGAGGTTGTTCAAATCCTTTCTACCATTTCCCCGGATAAACCAAGGAGACGAAGTTTTCCTGTAAATCTTTTCCAGGTAATACATATCTACATTTCCTTACGGAGATAGGCTTTATGTTCCAAGTTTCACTTAGTATTACCATCAACTTTCCTTTACAACTAGTGCGCTTTCTTAAAATCCTTGTTGTCTATTACCAATTTACCATGCAGAACTCACTAAACAGGAGTATGAGAAGTTTAGTGGAGATTGAAAAGACTGATGAGCTCACTGAAAATTCAACTAATAGTAGCATGAGAGCTGCAGTTGAATGTGAGAGGAACAGCGAGCTGACTGAAAAATCAACTGTTGCTGAGGAGTTGAAACGAACTACATCTGAGAGGTGGTCTCCTAGGTGTTCGTTGCCATTAAGCTTGGACCGTACCCTATGTGTTAATGACAATGGGAAAGATGGGGAAGTAGCTATCTCAGCCGATTATATGGAAAGGTTAGTTCTGTTAACTTCTAAAGGTAGAAGTTGGCGTGCGCACCCAGACAATGAGACAGTAGACCTGACTGAACCCCGGTTTGAGTCATTCTTGCAAGCAAACGTGCTCTCTGTCTAAATAAAAGAAAAACTATAATTCTAGACTTTCTTGTAGCCTGGTACAATCAGAAGCAACGTACTGGACAGAAATATATGAAAGCAAATTCATTTTGGGCTACCATTATGTTGCTGTTGCTCAGTTGATTAGTCCCAAAATTTGTATAATTAGTTTTTCTACTGGTTTTTCCTTAGTTTACTTATATAATGTACAGAAAGTATCATAAGTCAAGAAGAACCATTATCTAAAGTAGATAGCAATCACTCTTCTATGTGATCCTATAGTATTTTTGGATATTTCAAAACTGACGAGCTTTGGGCCACCATTCTCAAAAAAAAAAAAAAAAAAAAAAAAAAAAGTTCAGCTTTAATCTTTGATCAAGTCACTAAGAAGTGGAATCACGTTACTGTAATTTATGTTTTCCTGCCAGCTTTGCATGTGACATTGTTAGAATCAGGTTCGGTATTGCAATCGCAAGGGTGAGCTCAGAAAGACAGATTTATATTTTGATCGGTCAGAAAAGACAGATTGAGATGGTTACTCACAATAAATGGAGATTTATATTTTGATCGGTCAGAAAAGACAAATTGAGATGGTTACTGACAACAAATGGAGATTTCTCGGTGGAATCTACTAACATTGTGTTAATGGGGAAGGATTCATTTCATTCTCTCTTAGATAGAGATAACGAATCACAAGGGTTGAATATATATTTTTCCGTCTCTCTGTAAACGGTATGGTATCCATCTCATAGTCCGCTAAAAATATTCCCCGTCTTCAGTTAAGAATCAACCGAAGAAAACATACATATATTAATACAGTTTTCCTGCCCCGTAACACGCCAAATTTTAGAAAATCCATCGCCCTGTAAAACCATTGCATTAAACCTTGTGTGACACATATTTTAGAAGACCTGTTCTGGAATAGTATATTTGGTGAGTTAGAATATTTCTTTATTGTCACTGCATTAACTCGGTTCTACTACGAAATTTCAGTCTTCAAATTTGGGAAAATTTCGTGGTCAATTTCGATTGTGTGAAACGTATTAGAGGGAATTAGGATTAGGTATTGATAGATTGAAGACCAACTATCCTCTATCTGACCTATGTGTCTTATATCAGACAATAATCACCAACACTCACTGCCACTACCGCTACCCCCCCTGCTTCCACCACATGTGCCCACCACCGTGTTGGTACTTGCCCCTTCGCCTTTACTACCACTCTCCAACACCACAAAGAGATACTAACATGTGATATAGTTTTGAGTTTTTTCCCCTGAAAATATATACTATAATTATAAGCTAGTTAATTAATTATTAACTAATGAAAATAAATTTATTAGCATTAATATGAACAATTATTATATGATAAAATTATGAGTAACTTATAAAAATAATTAAACCATTGGATTAATGTACTCCGTTGACTGTTTTTTTTTTCTTCGTTATTTGATCATTTTCATTAACGAGCAAAAAAAAAAAATGTAAAAGACTTGAATGGTAGGCTACATGTAGTTACAAGGCGGGGAAGATAGACCATTTTTTTTTCTCTTTCCTCCGAGTTGTGCTCTGCAACTCGGTTTGATTGAGTTTCATTTTCAGCCTAACAGATCCCACCATTAACTCCTGCCGAAACCACCCGAGAGTTTCCAGCATGCCTACTTTTCTTCCTTTTCTTCTTGCATTCAAGCTTGCCTTCAGTTAGTGACCTATGTTAGAGAAGTGGCTGAATCTTACATACATAATTCAACTGAGTTAGTTTTCTACTGCACCGATTTAACGTCAACTTCCTGGAATCCTACTTGATTTCAATCATGTAGAGATTAACTTGGTTTGGTCTCCTCTAAATCCTTTCTTTTCCTAGCTTTTGCTGGTTTTACTTTCCAGTAACTCTCTTTCTTAGATCTATTTTAGGTGTAGCGTCTCTGTACGTTTAGTGGTTGTGCTCTTCTTGTGTTTCTGTTATTGTCTGACCAAGTTCATGTTTGAGTTCTAAGTTTAATTCCCTGAATTCCAAGCCTACTTTGTTCAATTTCAATTCAGGTCTCAAACGTGTTGTTTTATACCAGGTTTTTGGGGATTCATATTTCTTTGATCCTAACTTCAAATTGAGTCATGTTCTTCCTCCCCATCTAGACATGTTATGGGTTTTTATAGAATTTCTGGATTTCTGCTTCATGAAGTTGACATGTTCCTCATCCCCGACTTGCATTCCTTAGGCTTGGATGGTTATCACATGTTTTCACATATGTGTTCAGTCTCATACCAATCTCAATTTCTAATTAACCATTTAGAGTCCTTACCTGAACCACATACTAGCATACATTTGTTGTGGGGATATTGGATTTCTGTCTCTCCTTGTCTACAGAGTCCTTGCTTCTTTTGTTTCCTTCGGTCTTGCATGAGTTCCTCTGCTGTTTTACCTTCTTCACTTTTTAATTCTCTGTACTTCCTTCCTGGTCCTTTTGATCTTCAATTCATGTTCATTGTGTTTAGGATGGGAATCTCTTTTTCTATCTTGGGTTTTATCTTCCAAGTTTCATCTCGCAACTATGATTTCATTTGGACCAAACCATTTCACCAACAGTACAAACACCTTCTACTTCTTCTTTCCTTTGGTGGGATTTCTTCTCTCCACCTTCGTTGGTTTCGTCTCAGAAATATAGTTCTTTCTAATTGGTTTTCGTTTCTAACC
This sequence comes from Papaver nudicaule, assembly GCA_023529015.1. Taxonomy (NCBI): domain Eukaryota; kingdom Viridiplantae; phylum Streptophyta; class Magnoliopsida; order Ranunculales; family Papaveraceae; genus Papaver; species Papaver nudicaule. The sequence goes on from JAJJMA010237440.1 coordinate 63,253, forward strand.
GAGATTAACCTACAACTGATCCTTAACGGATGCCGGATTTTTCACCAATTAACCTTGATTGGACTTCGATTCGGCCTTTATCTTCGGGAGTTTAATGATCCTGCTATAGTTCCTTCCCTGATGTTCCCTCTAATCATTTAGGGTTTATTAGATTTTCTATTTTGCCAGGGCAAAAGGATAACTCGTTCTGTAACGAGTCGCTCTTTGGGTATTCCGAGTCCCGGGTTGGTCAACTGTTGTTCTTTTCAGTTGACTCAGACCATTTTTTACTCACACAGTTCAACTATTGTTCTCGCACGTGTCTTGGAAGAGACCCCTAGCTGCTATCTGGAGGACAAGTGTGTAAGTATGTCAGTGGGGTTCTTGGATACGAGAGACGTTCTTTATTCTACATCTTCTTCTTCAGTGATACCACGCGTCTTGTTATTGGAATTCATATGGAGAGAGTACTGTTGGCCTACAAACCTGTGGCAGCTTCTTATTCGGATAACATATTCAAATATGTTAGCTGTCCCCAAGACTAATTCTGCATTCTAGAACCAACAATTGAGGCTTCACAGTTGTTCGGTTCTTTATTTTGGGTTAATACTCATACAATGGGTAGTCATGAAGCGTTTTAGTAAATCTTACTTTCTGTTGCAGGGTCCATTTGTTCAGGTGTGTTGTGTCTATGTTTCTATGTTAATGGTAGTTACTTAGCGTTCGCTGGTGTCCTCCTCTCACATTTCACGCTACAATGTGGAGAGTTGTCTTCTCAACAAATCAGGCCACTCCTCTGGATGGCCACGACACATGAAGGCTATGACTTCTTCGTCACCTTCCACAGTGTGCCAAGTTTACATTGTAATGGGCAAGGTCATATATATCTCTTTTGTAGGTGTAGGATTCCTCGTGTTGGGTCCTGCAGTCGGGCTTGGAGTCTGTATTGTACTATGCTTCTGAACTCTATCAATACATAATAGGCTCTGGCCTTTGTTTCAAAAAAAAAATGGAGTCAGGAGGGCCCATAACCATTTAAGGGGCTAATGGGATGAGTGGGGTCCAATAAAACCGCAACCTTTGGATCAGACACTTGTCGAGATCCCAACGACCATTTGTCTAACCTAATTTGTCCTTGATATGCTTTATAAAGTAGACATAAAACACATCCAAAGCCTTTGACTGAACCAACTCTCTGATAAAATGATAGTCCAAGTGAATATGCTTCATTCTGGAATCCATAATTGCAAGAGAGATATAGTTAATGTTGTCATACCCTAGTCTTGGAATTCTAGGAATAACAAACTGAAGATCCTGCAAAAGATAGCATATCCAACCAATTTCAGCAGCACTGCGTGCCAAAATCATGCATTCAACTGCAATATTAGATCTAGACAATGTAGTTTGTGTCTTTGAAGACTAGGAAATAGCAATAGAGCCTAGGAAAAGATAGTAACCACCAGTTCACCTTGGATCATCAATACTATCTGTTAGGGCATTATTCGTTCAAACCCACTAACGTTGGTATGTCAAGCTGGTTGTCAGTTTTAGGTGTCAAAACACAATTCTTGATTTAGCCTACTAGAGTTTAGATTTCAGAATAGGGATATAGACAAAGTAGTAGAGACTTTGAAGACGAAGACGGTGAATATAAAGAAGACATCAAATATTCTTCATCGACAAAAGTTAAGTAGGAGTTATGACTTTTATGGAAATTCTTCTATTCTACTTATTCTATCTTTTGAAATAGTCGGCTACTTTAGTAGAGATGTAGCGATTGAGATTTTGTATTCTTGACTACATAACCATGAGTTATGTTAGTATATGTTCCCACTATACTAAGGTTTCAAGATGCATGAGAAAGATTCGATACACTTTCCAGTGCAATGGTTTGCTTGCAAATCACATGTACGAAAATGGATTAATCTAAAAGAGTACTCTAGAGCAGAGTCCGATAGATTATAGCTGAGGACGTAATAACACGTCTAAGTACTGACCCAGCCCAGAACTTCAAGCAGATCCAGTTAAACCCTAAATCTGAGCGACGGCGGTTCACGAACCGGTTCGTGAACAGTGGCACCGAAAATTTCTTCTGTGTCTCAAAACGTTTATCTGTACACGTACATATACGTGAACACCAGATTCAATGTATTTGGCTTGAATTCAGATGGACGGTTCACAAACCGTACAAGTGAATATTCTGCGGGAATTTCACACGGGTTAAACAGCTAACTCCTTTATCTCTTAGTTGGACTTTTGCTTATCAGAATATCTTTTGTGGTCCATCTAACGAATCTCAATGAGTCAATAAGATAAAGATTATCTCTGGTCTGTTGGATATCTATCTTGAAGTGATTTTGAGCTAACAAATCACTTGGCAGATAAATGATAAAATATTTCCAACTGAGATATATCTAGGGTTTCTTTGTGTGCAAGCCAAGTAACGGGTTCGTTTACACAGGAACTTGCTAACTTATAGGTTAAAATCAGCTGCTTTATCTCAAAGCAACCAATCTTATTGAGTGCTCTAAATAGAGGGTTAAAGAACGAATACCACAAGCATCAAGCATACGTGAAGTTTCTTTGTGAAATTGATCGTAAACTCTTTGCACTTCGGTGTAAGCTTGTTGTGGTATAGTCATCCTCTATTAGGTAGCAGTTCCTCTGTGGGATTTACCTAACGACTATAAAGACATCTCTTTAGAGTTGGGAAGCACAGGTAGACGATAACGTACCTCTATGGTTGTTATCAGATTAACCTGTAACCTTGGTAACCAGATCACGTTCTTGTCTATTCTATAGTCCTTCTCTTCTGCAATAAGGCTATTCAAGAACTGATACGTAACATACAAGGTTGAAAGAAGCAGCGCACGTCTGCACTAGGTGTTGTAAGACCTAGTTAGCTCCAGTTGTAGGGGGTAAAACCATCGAGACACGAGTCAGGATCTTAGAGCAGAAGCATGATGGCAAGCATAGAACCACGAAGCAGGGAATAGAGTCCCAGAGGATCTTCTATGGCAGTGAGTTGTCTTAATCAAATATCTGAAAAGGCGCATGTAGTGGAAGATAGCCTGGACGACTTCGAAAAGAAATAAGTTCAATGACAGAAAACTCGTAGTCCTCGGTTGACATTCTCGAAAAGGGAACATCGAAGTAATTACCTCGAGGACATCTCGAAGACCACCGACTTACTCGACAGCTTCTGACGCCACCACAATTGTGTATTTTGTCTTATTAGCTGTAACCCACTTGTAACTCGATCTATAAATGGCGAGCTCGAGCTCCTTTGTAAGGGTGGGATTTTTTTATAAGTCTTGGGACGTTTGAGAGAGACTAGGTTAGTATTGAATCTCCTCAAGTCTTTAAGCACAATCTCCATGTAGTATTAGCCAGAGAAACACTTTGCATTAATGAATATTTAGATCATACTTTGTCAATTACTGTGCTTTAATTTTCATCGATGTAGTACTTAGTCCGTTTCGATAACTTGTTATACACTAGAATAACTCCGTGAATCGTTGGATGAACATATTGATCTATTGGCTGTTAGGTATAGGATCTCTAAGTAGATTTTATACCAACACAGTTTTGCGCTAGAAACAGGGACTGATTAAAACAACTTAGGTTTGCCTGTGTTTTGATGGTTTTCAAAATTCTCGGAAAATTTTTTCTTAGGGTTTTCAAGTTTTTCCTTTATTTCTCTATTTGTTCTTATCATAAGCTCCACCATCTTAAGTATCTAAAGAGTTTGAGCTTTAGCATGCATAAGAGTTCCGAGCAAATCATCATGATGATAGATTGGAGTTTTTCAAGGAATCCAAGCTTTGAAATACAAAGATCCAATCAAGATCCCAAAAGGTCTTTCAAAAGTTTTCATGAAAAAGAAGAATGAAAGGATATTTCCCAAAATCTTGAAAGAAACAGTAGTTTTGGATTTCAAATCCGTTGTTACTATAATTTTCAGAAAAAACCCTCACAACCTTATATACGATTCATACTGTTAAAACCTGCTTAGGGTTATTTTAGGGTTTCCTTATCGAAAGTTATATTAGGAAAGTAACTCAGTCACCTTTAGATCCATCGTATCCCTTTCTCGGAAAGATGAAGAAAAGTTGATTACCTGGAACCTCCATTTTTGGAAGGAAGATCTAGGTAAATCAGGACGGTTATGAAAAGTAGTTACAAAATTTTTAGCGTTAGAAACCCTAGGGATATTAATGGATCGCACATAAACCGGTAAATAACATAAAAAATTCTTTTGCCAGAATTGGCAACAGCCAATAGTATGCATGTCAGACCTTTAGAACACGAATAATTCTAGTGGACCTCACTTGTCGGCTACATTTTGCAGGGTCACTTTCACAGATTCACGACATCGAAGAAGCACATCGAGATAAAATCACAAAACACTGGAGTTACTCTGCATCCCGTCTATTGCAACTCAATGATACACTCAGGGAGAAACGTTAGCTTGCGAAGCAACATAACGGCCGTGGAGAATACACAAAAGATATCCCGAGGGAAAGGAAATAATGATCGTCAAAGAAGCAAGGAAATTCGAACCCTGGCAGTTAGAACTAGTATTCTTTTCGGTCGAGGACATTCCAGAAGGGGGATCGAACAACAGACTCTGGTATAACTACGATCGTAAATAAGGAATCACTGACAAAAATATCAATTGACCCTCGAAGCTCTGTGGATGTTCTCTTCGGAGCAACTTACATACAATTCTTTAAAGAAACTCCAATGGTACCGTCGATTACACCATCTATTGATTCAATGGAAGAGCATCGAAACCAAAAAGAGATGTATCTTTACCAATATATGTAGGATCGATGAAATTGCTAACCACATTTTGTGTCTTGGACATTGAGTCACCTTATAATGCTATATTGGGACGACCATGGTTACACGGTTTCTTGGGGGTGGCATCAACACTACATCAAAAACTCAGGTTCCCAACTCCTCTGAGTATAGGCGAAATCATTGGTGATGCTATGGAGTCACAAACATGTCACATGAAGGACATCGAGATGAGAAAGTATGTGTGGTGTAATCGAAGGGAAAGTCGAATATAGCAGCAAGTACAGGTTATCGATAGAGAAATTAATCAAGTCATCAAAAGAAACAGCGAAGCAATCGCAAAACAAGCCCCAAAGGACCCCTAGCCCAATGAACGAGGAAGCACCAAACTTCACGCCAACAAATCTACAACAGATGTAAACATTGGAACCATCGAGGAACCGAAGATTGTAAGAATTGGAACGTTAATGGGAGAAGGGCAACGAATGGAACTGGAAAATTTATTGAAAGGAGTACGCAGACATGTTTGCTTGGAGGATGAGCGAGAAGCCATGAATCGACCCAAGTTTAGCATGTCGCCACCTGGACATCAATCCATCGATGCAACCATTCAAACAAAGGCTAAGGAAGCTAGCAGATGTATATCAGGAGGCAGTATAGTCCGAGCTCAATAAAATGATTGCAACATGAATTATAATGAAAATTCAGTATGCGGATTGGATCTCGAACATGGTCATAGTTCCGAAGAAAAACAAAGGAGTCTGAATTTGCATCGACTTCAACAACTTGAATAAAGCATGCCCGAAGGACCCGCACCTGTTACCTAGCATAGATCAAATGGTGGACGCCACGGCAGGTCATGAACTATTAAGTTTTGTGGATGGGTACTCCGGATACAATCAGATTCCATTATAGCAGAAGAGGATTAAAAACACAAGACGTTCATTACAATCAACGGATTATATTTCTACACCTGAATGTCGTTCGGTTTAAAGAATGCTGGTGCTACATATCAGAAGGCAATGGAAAATATCTTTCTCCCCTGGTTGAAGAAGACTGTGGAAGCATATGTTGACGACATGCTGGTGAAAAGAAAAAACCAGAAACCCACGTGGGTGACTTGCGGGAGATACTGGAGAAGATGCGACAAATCATCATGAAAATCAACCGTGCCAAGTGCATATTCGGAGTCACCTCGGGAAAGTTCTTAGGATACGTCGTTACAAAAACCGGAATCGAAGCAGACCCATTAAAGGTACTGGCAATCCGATATATGCCATCGCCAATAACAGTAAAAGACGTGCAAGCGCTAAATGGAAGGATAACAGCCCTGAGCAGATTCATTGCTCGATCCTCGGATCGATGTAAAGATTTCTTTAGCATCCTAAAAAGAGGGAAAAGTTTGTATGGACAGACGAGAGGGAAGCTGCATTCCAAGGAATCAAGAATTACCTGGCAAGCTTACCAGCCTTGCAACGACCAGAAAAGGATGAAGACTTAAGGCTCTACATAACAGCCAACTCTGATGCCATTAGTGTAGTACTAGTGACCACCAGAGTAGAAGAAAAGCTGGTATACTACATCAGTAGGACACTCTTTCCAGCGAGACAAATTATACCAAGTTAGAGCAATTCATACTAGCGTTGGTGGTGGCAACTCAAAAGCTTCGAACATACTTTCAAGCTCATCGAATCATTGTACTAACTAAAACACCCATCGAATCAGTTCTTAAAAACATCCAGGCAGCAGGAAGAATTTCAAAATGGAATGCTCAAATAGGACAATACGATGTAATTTACGAAATTCGTACGACACAAAAATCGCAGGTTATAGCTGATTTTCTAGCCGAATTTCCTGTCGAAGAAGACGACGAAGATGAACCATTGCTAGGCATCGAGGAAGAGGACGTGCCACTAGAACAGCATTGTCATCCTCGGCGTTGGGAGATATTCATCGATGGATCAGTAAACGGAGATGGTCGGGGAGTTGGAATTGTTTTCACTTCACTAGGGGGTAATCGAACTGTGTACTCACTTCGATTAGAATTCGAAGCCACGAATAATGAGACTAAGTACGAGGCGATGATTCATATATTAAAACTCATGCTAGAAATAGAAATCCAAGAGGCAAGGGTAACTATAGATTCTCAGCTTGTAGTCAGACAACTCGATGGGAGCTATCAGAGAAACGACTCGTTACAGAAGTATAAGAAATTGGCTAGGAGATTAATGGAAAAAATTCCACATCTGAAAATAAGGCATATATGCAGAAAGGATAACAGGCATGCAGACGCTCTGGTATTTATTTCCTCAAAAATGTCAGATCCAAGCATTGTCTCTATCAAGATTGTAAGAGTGCAGAAATTGTCCATTGAAGACTCAAGGGAGGAGCTCGTGGTGGCAATTCAAGATGAAATCGAAGATTGGAGGTTACCAATAATTAAGAAAATATTTGGAAACTAAGGAATTACCAAGTAACCCGCTCGAAGCTCATAAGATAATCTGCAGGTCAGGAAACTACAGAATCCTCGATGGAGTCTTTTATCGACAGTCATTCTTGAGTCCACTACTAAGATGTGTTCATCGAATAGATGGTGTTGCACTAATGACAGAACTTCATAGCGGCGAAGCAGGAACTCATAGTGGAGCAAGAACTCTAGCTCAGAGAACCACATCTCAAGGGTATTATTGACCCTACATGCATGCTGATGCAAAGGACATATCTCGAAGATGTGATGCTTGCCAAAGATTCGTCAAAAGAATTCACGCACCAACAACAAATCTAAACTCAGTATTAAGCCCATGGCCCAACGTCAAGTGGGCGGTCGATATTGTGGGACCTTTCATTTCAGGAACAGGACAGTGTAAACACATTATTGTGGCAACTGATTACTTCACGAAGTGGATCGAAGCTAAAACATTGAAGAACCACACGGGTCGAGATGTCTTCACCTTCTTCTGGGAAAACATATATTT
>JAJJMA010237449.1:0-11236 GCA_023529015.1 Papaver nudicaule
GTCGCGATGTGAGTGCCTATGCTACAACACACCTGAGATCATGGCATGTTTATCCATGGTATGCTAGACCTTCCCGAACTTGGGATTAGGTCTGCTTAGGCCTATTTAGGCTGGTGTATGCTTCTCAGAGAGCTCTGGACCGGCCTGGAGCTTCAATATTCCTGAGGTTTGCACCGAGACTCGTATGTTGAGTCGTATTTAAGAGGAAATCCATGAGGACACGTCTCTGTTGATTCTTCACCGTGTACCATCAAGCGAGGTCTGGCTCTGAGCTGATCAATGGGTTTAATATGTTGGTGAGATCGTTAGTACTGCTCTACGATATTACCCTCCCCACCGGAGTTATAAGAGAGAGCTCATATAGAGTTTGTTCGGCTCATGGAATGAGTTGCATTCTGAGCTATAGAGATGAGCCTGAATAGGCGACTGCCTTTAATAAGACATGGTTTTGAGAGTGTTTTGACAATCTTGTCCCTCTCTCATTTTTCACCATCTACACGCGTATATTGAAAAATGAATGAAAGCATGAACTAAGGGGGAGTAACACTAGATGTTAGTAGCACTATAAACTTTCGCGTTGTGCTACAAGTGATAACAATACGTCGGAGATTGATAGACATCCGAACTTACATTCAAGGGGAGTAAGTGTATTGGTTATCAGTATTTTTCAATAGTACATATATTGTTTCCAGGCTGACATATTTTGCAGGTACTATTGGTGTGTTGTCAAGCTAAGTAGAAGAACTCGAAGCGTAGAACTTAGGTTTGAAATTTCTCGTTCATCTATGTAAAGAGTTTTCGTCACTAAAATTGACAAAGGGGGAGATTGTTAGAGCATGGTTCGGTCAACCTCACTAAGTGTTGGTATGTCAAGCTTAGTTGTCAACTTTAGTGATCAAATCTCGAACGCTAAACAACACACAATTAGGTGAAGTCATGTGAGAGTTAGCTTTAGGTTGTGGAAGATTTTGGTATGATTTATAATCACTGGTTGAAGAGTTGAAGAAAAACTGAAGATCAAACGAAGACATCCGGCTTCATCATGCAACAGGTTAGTGAATCTAAATAACGCGATTCCATTATCTTTTACACTTGTGCTACAAAAGACATAAACATAACTCTCAGCTTGAGCTTTACGTTATGACTTGATCACTTGTGATCAGTGTGTCTTATGATAACTCCGCTTTACCGCTTGCGATATTAGTGTTGTAGTTATGACGTTCCAATATTGCTTAGAGCTTTCTTTTCTTCTCCGTCTCTAAGTTAATATAAAGGTTTTTCCTAACACTTTTCGAGTTGGATATAGCAATGTGATGTTATCTCGGTAGTACTACGAGATTTGATCCATCACAGTATTGTGTCTCTTCTTACCTTGTCTGGATCTGTCGGATTGATTGCATATATTTATATGAGCCAATGTAAGAGAGATCGTGACTCACACTTATGTTGTGTAGACTCGAAATACTACTATTCTGAGATTCGAATACCACGTCATGGTTTAGCTCTGAACACTGAAGTTCTGAATCATTTATTTGATTATGTATATGAACATCTTGTATGCCATATCTCACTTCTGGATTCCGAAAACATATTTGTGTATCTCAACTTATGAATTTTCAATGTTCGAAACCTCAATGTAGGTTTTGGTAAAACTAAACGTTGATTTCGAAACCATAAAACTGGTTTTCGTATTCATAAGCTATTGGTCCGAAACTTAAATAAAGTGACCAATGAGATATCACAGATTCGTAACTATGTTTGTGTGGCTGACAGTGACTTGAGAATCGAGGCCAATGTGTCTTGACCATGTGAGTTCTAAAAGGTCGAAAGACCCTGGGGTTTCCTAAAGGTTTATGTGATCCGGGAAATATATTCCTGTGCGTCGAGGCTAAAAAGGTGTGATGCTGAAACGGTTCTCGACCACATGGACTCTCAAGTCCGACACCAAACATTTGTGGAGAATTTAATATGTGTTTCTTGTTTCGAAACCTTAGCCAAGGTTTTGTTAAACAAAATTTAGATTTTAAAACCAAGCTTTAGGTTTCGCTATGTGGAAACTTGATTTGGGAACCTTAATATGGTTCTGGTCATATAATGAACTTTAGGTTCCGAAACCTTAATTTGGTTTCTGCCAAAACAGATGTACGTTTCGAAACCTTAATATGGTTGACTCAGAATGCGTAACTTCGAAGTTCAAACTCTACATTTTTGATTTGTGCTTCAACGAATTAATGAGTTTGATATTCTCGGTTTGAAGTTTGAATTCGTTCATATTCAATGTACAACTAAGTGGAATTGAGTCATCATCTGAAATATGGTTAGTCGCTCTAGTCATCATCGGATCAATACTGTACGTGATCAAATCTTCGTATGATTTACTACTCGATCAAATATTCATTTGATTATTCATTTGATGTTTTGATTTGAATTCTTGGATATCATTAACATGACATCTATATTGGAATCAAGAATTCAAGAGATTTAACATTTTGCTAGTTACTCGCACCGTACTTCCAATGGTATATCTATTTGCGTGATTCAGAATGCCTGAACCTACGTGTTCACTTAAGCTTAACACACAAGGCTTGTCCACGTCTATTATGATACGTTTATGCGGAACTTTGAACCACGTTGGACCAGATCCCACTTCCACCTAGGTTCGTCTGGTTAGCCCAGCAATACCAAGGAAGTAATGTCGACATTATTAAAGCTGGTGACGACATTTGGAAGTAATAATATCTAAGGAGATTTTCGAAACTAAGGACACGTTTTCGAATTGAGATCTTTCCCAGGGATCATATTTGGTAAGCGCTATATTTCGAATTAAAAGAAATATCCAAATATACCTTAAGATATTATTTGCTTTGATTGCTCTTGGCTAAACATCTTTCGAAAATATATTTTTTTTTATGGAATATATTTTTCTTAAATGTAAAATGCTAGAGTATTAGTTCTCATTAAATGCTACGAGACTAAATGGGGAATTTCAGAATTAATATGTAAATGTGCTTTGTGGAATTTCCGAAATTAAGTTTGTATAATTTCAAAGCTAAAGCCTTAGTCAATATAAATAGGAGTGGAATCTCTCCTGAAAGCTTTATCCCTCTGGCCAAGCTCTTCTTCGGAATTGAAAGCTTGTGTTTGTCGCTTTTCTTTTCAGTGACCTTTGAGCTTTTGCTCTTGGTCTAGAATTGTGTGAAAGTCGTCTTTAGTGATCGAGAAGCCTAGACGTACCTCTTACGGGAAACTAGTTTATGTTTACTAGTCTTCTTTGTATTGTACTTGTGTTATGTTCTATCACGTCTATCAAACCTTGCGATCTTGTTTATTCTAAGGTCCTTCTCTTCTGATATAAGGCCACTCAAGATCGTTGTGATTAGAACATACTCTTTATCTATTAACCTGGGTTTGTCAGCAAGCCACTTTCGGTTTGTGTGCCTAAACTATAGATATTGAGTGGAATCAAGATCGTTGTTATTGGATTTGTTCTTTGCAGGTACATCGTTCTTCACGGTCATATCATATCGTACTTGCTACAGCTATCTGCTTGATTCCAACTGGGATGACAAGGTTACTCTTTCGGTAGTTTAGGTTTTGAAACCTTGATCGATATCTCGAGGTGTTTATTGCCTAAGTAAACTTAATAACCTCGCTCTTGGTGTGAAAAGACTTCGGTGAAATATCTGTTAAGTTACCAAGGATATCATCTAGAAATTTGACCTGCCGCTATTTAGTTGTTGTCCATAAGGTTGTAATCATCCGATTGGAGGTCGGGTAGCGATAGTCCTCGCGACGGGCTGTGTGGCAACTCTTGCGTAAGATAGTAACGGGCGTCTGTTTACGTAAAGGAGTACATGTGCGTGACCACCTTGCTGTGGTTGGAGGCGTAGGAATACTGAGGGGAAATCTTTGTGACTAATAGTCGTATTAGGGTCATATTGTCTGCACAAGCTAGTCTGAAGTCTGAGAGTAGGTGTGTTGGCGGCTTAATTCTTAAGAGTATTCAAAACTGGACTAGGTCCCGGGGTTTTTCTACGAGTTTGTAGTTTCCTCATTAACAAAATCTTTTGTGTACTTTACTTTACTTCCGCATTATATTTGAGTCATCATATATAATTAAAGTATCGTACTTGGTTGGTTGACATAGTCTTTCGGATTCTTGTATTGACTCCCTTGTGTGAATCAATCAGATCTGAAGGAGATCTTGTTCTTGAGTTCTTGATTACATGAACCGGTCAAGGTTTGACTTATAGGTGGACTAAAATAAAATATTGGTGGTGTACTCGGTACCCTCGTCTTCAATTGATATTAGTGCATGCAACACCTTAAGATCTAATAATCTGTGTTTGGCTCGATCCAACCTATAAGAAAAACATGATAAAGAACATTGATTCATGTCTTGACAACTTGACACAAAATACTAAAAATTCCTATTCTGGATCTGCACTTGTTGCAACCATTTCTTCACAAGAAGATTTCGGAGAGTCATCTTCTCGCGGTCATGTTATTACTTCCGGTGATAACTCTTACTATTGATCTGACTTATCTGACTCTGATGCTGAAAGCGAACTTGATGCTGAATTGGCTAAACTTTTAAAACCCTTACATATGATCAACTCAGAGAATAAGCGATTGAGATCTGAGTTGACTCATCTAAAGGAAAGCATCGAAATCAAAGATGAACTTATTGAAGAACTGAATAAGGAAAATGAATCTCTAAAAGAATCCGTTCAACCACTGAAAATTTTTGTTTCAGAAAACTCAGATAATATCAGTCACTTGCAGTCCCTGATCAATGCATCACATGAATTTGATCAAATTGCTCGTGTCACTTGTGACTTATCTACTAAAGAATTGTTTGATAACATTATGAACAGACAAGATCTTGATGAAACTATTGCAAGGGATTTTGTAAGGATTCTAAATACTATGTTCTGTATTTCCTCTCGAGAATCTAAAGAACCTGACACTGAAACAATATCAACATGTAAAAATCTCAGCAAAAGCAGTCACAAGAAAAACAAGGACAAAACTGATATTAATTCAGACAAAGTAAAGAAGTCTCAGATGGCATCCAAACAGGTTCAGGAAAAGCAAGAAAACTACTCCAACTAATTTCTGAAAAAGGATCACTACCTGAAACAGTTATCTAATGAGTTGAGAGATCTAAAAATGGATCTACGTAGTTTAAAAAGGAATGTATTTCCTGAATCTTAGGGTTGGCCTATCTTTATGCAACCTCAGAATATCTCTCCTAATGTAGGAATATTGTCAAGAAACTCAACAGGTCACTTCTGTTCTTGTTGTATTCAATGCAAGCCAGAGTTCTCGAGACGACACTCCTCTCATAATAGGAGGGGACACGTAAAAACTGAGAAGACTGAGACAAGCAGCAAAAGAACTTCTCATATCAGAAAGATTGAAGAAAAGAAGGAAAATTCACCATAAAAAAAAGGTATCACCCTGTAGATGGTGAAAAACAGAGAAGGGATAAAATCGTAAATCTCCTTCTGTTATGCCTTGCCAAGAGGCGATTGCCTACTCAGGCAGATCTCTATAGCTCCACGAGTTCCCTCTTATAGCTTTCGAGTGGAGAGAATGATATCGTAGTGCGATTGCCTATTCAGGCACATCTTTATAGCTCAGAATACAACCTGTTCTGCAAGATGGATAGACTCTCTATGAGTTCTCTCTTATAACTCCCGGTGGAGAGAATAACATTATAGTGCAGTGTTAAATAACCCCACCAGCTAATAAACCCTTCAATTTACTTCATGTCGACATCGCCTCGAATTCCTCGACATCAGAACTAAATTGCTTACTGGTATATGGTGGAGAGTTAACAAAGACGCATCCTCATGGATTTCCTCTTAAAATGCGACTCGATACGTGAGTCTCAATGAAAACCTCAGAAACGTCGCGACTCTAGGCCCGTCCAGAGCTCTCTGAGAAGCATACCATAGCCTAAACACACTTAGGCAGGCCATAATCTAAACACAGAATGGCCTAATATACAATGGATAAGCATGCCATGACCTAAAATACGCCGCAACCCAAGTGCACAAGCATGCCATAGTCGAAGTGGCGTGACCTAAAATGCGCCACAAAAGAATCGTCCTTGGCCTCGAAACCGTGGCGCCATACTCATCGCGCCACAAGAAATTGGTTTTGGCCAACGACCAAGGCCGTAGATCCAAAGCTATAGCGCCCTGAGTCATGGCGCCACAAAGGTTGGTCTTGGCCAGTGGCGCCATATGAAAAACTGGCCTTGGCCAGCGGCCAAGGCCATAGCTGCGATAGTTGTGGCGCCATGAACTATGGCGCCACAAAATCTGACCTTGGCCCATGGCCAAGGTCGTGGCCACACGGCCATGGCGTCATGAATTCCTAAGCCTTGGCCAATAGCCAAGGTTGTTGCTATACAGCCACCACGCATGCTTCTAGCGCCACACACTCTCTCTCTCCACGGCCATGCCTCCACGACCATGTCTCCACGGCCATGCCTCCACGGCCACACAACATTATCATAGCCTAACTTAACACAATTATGCAACATCTGCATATTACACGAGATATCAAAACATCACACGGGGGGATAAGTTTAGGGGTATTGGTGTGGCGGTCTACGACAGTTAGAATGAAACTGATAAAGATGATGGACAGTTACGAGAAAGTGGTGCTGAATGGACACGTTCTACACGACTCAAGCAGTTGCAGAACTTAACTCACGTCCTCCACTCCTTCACTCTTCCAAGGCTTCCACCTTCTCTGTCGAGAGATCAGGGTGAGTTCAACACTATAAATAGAGGCTTCCTCTATCTTCTAAGGCGGAACATCTTTTCAGAACATTCAGAACACTTGAATATACCAGAGCCTCAAAGCAAACACCTGAGCAATTCAACACACTTCTAGCCTTGGAGATCTCCAGTCACCCTCACGACGGAGACCTTGAACTCTCACACCTAGAAACACACATCCTCAACCTGATCTCAAGTTTTATTTCACTGTTTTCCTCCCTAGACCAACATTCAGAACACGTGAACGGCCATTGACTTGGTTTAGGATCGTCTTGTTCGATTTTGATCTCGAGCACTACAAAAGTACCCAGAGTCGGTACATATGTCTTTCAGGTAAAAACATTTGGCGACCACAGTGGGAGATCAATCTCTCGGTTTCAGAACATTTCCTCGAAAAACGGTTGAACTCAGAGCAGGGTCAGACAACAAAAAAATCATAACTCTTCAACTGAAGGTACTGCGACTTCTAGCGCAACACCTACCATTCCACCCACATTCAGCGTCCCAGCATCCAAACCACCCACGATGCTTCCCTGCAACACCTACTGTTTCAACAAACCCTGTCACACCTGTTTTAGGAGTAAAACAATAGAGATAATCTGAGGGGTACAGTGTGAAGTGTGATGATGTAATATGATAATGTAATGGTATTCGAGAGGTCAAGATCGAATAAGACTCGCCTAAACCAAGAAATGGCCGTTCAAGTATTGCTTCATTTACAAGAAGAGGAAATAGGGTTGGTTTAAGGGAGGGAAGCCGAGAAAGATGAGATCAGAGAATTGCTATGATTTCTGTGATGTTGTGATTAAAATTGCTAAAAGAATGGATATTCAGTTCTCACTAGATATTGAATGTTGAATGAGAAGAGTTAATCAATTATCGATGAGATTGATTGATTATACTTGCACTGAATTACTGTTGAACTTGTTCTGTTATGTTTGTCCTTGTTGAACTGTCTTTCCAAACTGGTCGAGTGACCTATTTATAGCAATAGAATTCCAACTGATCTCGTAAGAAGTGGAAGAAGTGGAAGAGTGATAGTGTGGAGTAAGTGGGGCAAGTCTTGCGCCTAATATTAGGGAAGAATAACAGCCCACTTTCTCATCCCCTCTTTTCAGCAACGTTCACACGACTTAGTTTCTTTCCCGTTGAGTGATTGAGCCGTTGCAATTACACGTGCCGTAGACCGCCAAACCAAAACCCTAAAGAATACCCCCCCATGTAACTTACTTGATTCTCGTAAGATTTGTTAAGTATCGAATTATTCGTTAAGTCAAAGCTGACTAAGTGCAAATCGTACCAATTTCTGGTAAACTCAGGACTTTGCACAAAAATAGAGATGTAAGCGATAAGCTTGTGTATCTCTTTTGAGTTTGGTTTAAAGATTGAGCCAGGCAATCACCATTTAAACCAATGAGAGAAGTCTAAGGATTGAGCTATGCAATCGCCATTTAGACTGAGAGGATTTCAGCAACTCTCTGTGGCAATAGTCAAGTAAATACGACTTTCGATTTGCCATAAATATGAGAAATTGGCTTGTGGCATGTAATGCACCAATTCTCTGAGTAATGAAGACATATGAATGTCCAAAATAATATAAGTCATAACCATGAGCCATGATTAAGAATTATAGCACTGATTATAGAAACAAGTCTATAATCAGGAAAACAAACGAGTGATGCTAACACAACGTAGCCATAATCAAGAATGCATAAGCATTGCCAATCCAAGGCCTAAAGATAGGACACATGAATAATAATAAGCTATATTACATAGCATAATAATCCTATTAGGAAGTTAGACATAGGATGTATGAGGATGGGCCATAACATTACGTTATTTTCAGAAATCTGGACAGTTTGCACGTCATCCATTCCAAAAATCACCCAGGCCAGCCTATATTCGCTAAAATAACGAAATTTTAGTATGTTATGGGGAACTCGCAGAGGAGAAACTTTCGTGAAGGAAGCTTCTCCTAATTATTCACGGATTGGGCTGTACAAATCGTCCTTTGAGGCAATTCGTAATCTGCCAGATTTCCAAATTTGATTAGGAAACTAGAATATCATGGATTAATAAAGCCCGTAATCATCTAGGACTTGGATCAGAGGGATCCATAAGTAGAGGAGAGGCTAGAGAAGGAGATATTTCAGCTCAAGGAAGGCAAGGATAGCCGTGAGCAAGAGAATGACCATTGTCCTCCAAGAGTTAAGCTGGATCAGTGTGATCCACAAGTAGGGATGGACCATATGTGGGCATGGCGTGAGCTCCCTAGGGCAAAGCCAGGGAATGGCATGAGCTACCTAGGGCAAAGCCGGTTATGGGCCTCCAAGAGCTAAGCAAGGGAATGGCCCTAGGGCAAGACCAAGGAATGGCGTGAGCTCCCTAGGGCAAAGCCAGGGAACGACTATGAGCTCCCTAGAGCAAAGCAAGGGACGGCCATTGGGCCTCCAAAATTTGGACGTGAGTTACCTAGTGTGGCGTGAGCAAGACCAAGGCTAAGAGGGAGGTATTATAGCTTGGGGAAAGCATGGGATTGACGTAGGGCCAGGATGGGATGGGCTATTCGTCCATGGACTTGGCTAGGCAAGCCAAAAGATGAGATATTTTAGCACAAACAAGGGACGTGAGCAAGGAGGGATGGGATGGTCGTGGGCCACCCATCATGGGTGTGAGCTAGGCTAGGGAACAAAGGGGATGGCGAGCTAAACAAGACACATGCATGAGCATAGGCTAAGGCGCGTGCACAGGCACGAGCGCATGCATAGGTATTTTACGTGTAAGCTAGGGATATTAACCAAGCTACTAGGCTATGGTCAAGAAAGATCAAAATATGGCTAATGGCAACCAAATATCTTATCCCTATTGTAAAATAAATTCATACCTTGTCTCGAGCTATTCCAGGATGCCATAAATTGATGCAAAATTACTCTTGCAACCTCCTCGCCAAAAACCACCATCAATATTTAGTCCCCTGCGCAACATGGAACCGTGAGTGTTCCGGGGTGAGCATAAGTTGATGGACTAGCCACGTCTGCACAGACTCCTTAATCACGAACATGAAGCCCAAACAAGACCTTGTACTTTGGAGTACTCGCATAAGCTTGACTTGTGATAATCATGAAATCTTATTCATGACTCTTTTGTGCAGCCAACTCCGCCTAATCAGAAGTTCGTTAGCGTCGCAACATAAGAGACCAACACTGAAACTGTATCTTTCGGTGTTAACCGTCTTCCGGGTGGAGCATCACTTTCCCCAGCTAGTAGCAGCTCCATGGCGACTCCTTTAAGTGCTAATCAAGTCCCCAATCCATTTGCAAAGGATTGGGTAATGGTAAGACTTCATTCTCTTGGCTACATTTTTACTTTTAGTAGAAAAGTAAAAAATCCCGTTAGATTTTCCTGTTTCGAATCGCGTCACGAGAATGACCATAAAATCTTCATCCGATGGCGGATTTCGATGGTTGACCCCAATTTAGAAAAAGGACTTCAGTAGCTTTCACCTCAAAGAAGAAGATCTGAATTACATGTTGTTTTGCTTGTTATTTCATGTGCCACAAGTTGGCGCAACATCCAGAAATATTGCAGACTGCACGCTGTTCAGTAGAAAAATCATTCCGGCCAGTTGTAGATGGTGAAAAAAAGGAGAGAGGTACAAGATTGTCAAAACACTCTCGAAACCATGTCTTATTAAAGGCAGTCGCCTATTCAGGCTCATCTCTATAGCTCAGAATGCAATTCATTCCATGAGCCGAACAAACTCTCTATGAGCTCTCTCTTATAACCCCGGTGGAGAGGGTAATATCATAGTGCAGTACTAACGATCTCACCAACATATTAAACCCATCGATCAGCTCAGAGCCAGACCTCGCTTGATGGTACACGGTGAAAGATCAACAGAGACGTATCCTCATGGATTTCCTCTTAAAATACGACTCAATACACGAGTCTTGGTGCAAACCTCAGAAATATCAAAGCTCTAGGCCGGTCCGAGCTCTCTGAGAAGCATACACCAGCCTAAATAGGCCTAAGCGGACCTAATCCCCAAATTCAGGAAGGTCTAGCATACCATGGATAAACATGCCATGACCTCGAGTGTGTTGTGGCATAAGCACTCACACCCCGACTAAGGCACAGGCTGCCCAAAGTCGAGCTTGGCCTGATGCCAAAACCATAAACGCCACATAGCATGGCACTACAAACCATGAAAAAACCATGGATTCACAAGAAATCAGCCTTGGCCAAGAGGCCAAGGCCATGGCACAAGGCGCCACAACAGTTAGCGCCAAAGGCGCGTCCCACAACTGGCCAAGGGTCAAAATCCGTGGCGCCATCATCCATGGCGCCACAAAAAAGCCAAGGACAAAATCCGTGGCGCCATCACCCATGGCGCCACAACAAAACCGAGGGCCAAAACCCGTGGCGCCATCATCCATGGC
>JAJJMA010237454.1:0-10295 GCA_023529015.1 Papaver nudicaule
ATAACCAAATATCCCTGGCCGAAGAAGATCAAGAACATACAGTTTTTTTCACTCCGAGGGGGTTATATTGCTACACATGAATGCCCTTCGGACTGAGAAATGCGGGAGCCACATATCAAAGACTGGTGGACAAAATATTCAAACAATGGATTGGAAAGAACTTGGAGGTCTACGTTGATGATATGCTCGTCAAAAGCCTAAAGTCACAAGATCACTTGGCGGACCTCAGGGAGATATTCGAAGCTATGAGGAGCTGCGAAATGAAGGTAAATCCAGAAAAGTGTACTTTTGGAGTAACCTCCGGAAAATTCTTAGGGTTGGTCACTAAAAAGGGGATCGAAGTTGATCCTGAGAAAATTAGAGCCGTGGTGGAGATGCCATCACCGAAGAGTCTGAAGGACGTCCAAAGACTAAGCGGAAGACTAGCGGCGTTGGGGAGATTCATAGCTAGATCGTCAGATAGATGCAAGGATCTTTTCCTCAACGTTAAGGAAGGGTTGTAGGTTCGCATGGACAGAAGATTGCCAGCAGGCTTTTGACAAAATTAAAGAACATTTGGCGGCCCTGCCAACGCTACAGAGGCCAGAAAATACGAGGTATTAACTCTATACTTGGCGGCTACCAGCTGCGCAATCAGCGCAGTCCTAGTACGAACAAACAAGAAGGAAGAAATACCCATTTACTACATCAGCAAAACTCTGTACCCATCAGAAAAGAATTACACGAAGATAGAGCAAATCATCCTGGCACTAGTATTCGCAACGCAGAAGCTACGCACCTACTTCAACGCGCACACGGTGAGAGTATTAACAAAGGCACCCATTGGTCAAGTCCTCCAAAACTCAGACAGAGTGGGACGTGTAGCCAAGTGGAATGCACAGATAACGCAATTCAAGATCATATTCGAACCTCGAACGGCGGGGAAGTCACAAGTACTAGCATATTTCTTGGCGGATTTACCCCTCAAAGACGAAGAAGAAATAAACGACATACCCGGAGCCGAAGAAGATAAAAAAGATCCTGATGATTTGCTAGAACCAGTCAACTCTCGCAGGTGGGAAGTGTTCGTAGATGGGTTTTCCAACAAAGAAGGCGCAGGGATAGGAATTGTAATAACAACCCCGACCGGAGAAAAGATCCTACATGCATTCAGGTTAGAATTTGCAGAATACACGAATAAAATCGTGGATTACGAAGCAGTGATCCACTCACTACGTTTGATAATCGAGTTAGGTATCACGAACATCAGAATAACAAGCGACTAACAACTCATCATCCGGCAAATCGAACTCCAATATCAAACTCTGGATTTATGCCTAACCGCATATTTAAAGCTAGCACAACAGCTCACAGCAAATATTGATAAGGTAACGTACAGGCATATAACAAGGAAGGATAACAGGCATGTAGACGCACTGACATATATTTCATCTATGCTACGAGACCCCAAGGTCACATCCATCAAGGTGGGGAGAGTTTATGAACCATCGATGAATACGGAGGCCACAGTAGAAGAAGCAATGGACGTGTAAGGAGTATCCAACCCACCAAACACAGAAGGAAACGAGGTAGAAGACGACTGGAGAGTACCACTTCACCGATACTTAAGCGATGAAATACTGCCTGAAGATCCCAAATACGCCAAAAAGATCATCTCGAGGGCGGCACGATATCATCTCCGCGAAGGTATCCTCTATAAAGCTACATTCCTAGGGCCATCGCTAAGATGCATCACAAAAGAAGAAGGATTGCATATCTTTAAAGACATACACTACGGAGATGCGGGCAACCACAGCGGCATGAGGTCTTTGGCGCCGAAAGCTCGATTACACGGGTACTACGGCCGAGCATGAACAGAGACGCATTGGAAATGGCAAGACGATGTATTGCTTGCCAACAGTTTGCAAGGAAATTCAAAGCACCAGCGACAAAATTAAACGTACGTGGTATTAAACCCCTGGGCATTCGCGAAGTGGGGAGTTGACATAGTGGGTCCACTGGTGGCAGGGTCCGGCAACCGAAGGTTTCTAATAGTCGCCACCGACTACTTCACCAAGTGGGTGGAGGCCGCACCCCTTGCTCACATCAGAGATCGTGATGTATTCGAGTTCTTGGTCGAACATATCATCTGCAGGTTCGGGATCCCGGTTGCCATTGTATCAGATAACGGAGCTCAACTCAGCGGAAAGAACATCGACATGTTGTTCGACGCCTACAAGATTCAGAAGATCAAATCAACACCTACGTACCCACAAAGCAACGGACCGGCGGAGTCCACAAATAAAACCAGAGCTCTGATCCTAAAGAAGAAACTCGACAATTACAAAAGGAAATGGTGTGAACAATTACACAATGTGTTATGGGCATAACGAACAACTCGAAAAGAAGCTACGGGAGAAACACCTTTTATGCTGACGTACGGAACCGAAGCTGTAATACCTACCGAAGTTATCATCCCGACCACGAAGACGGAGGCCTGGGAGAAAAATCTAACCACGGATCTCATCTACGAGAAACTAGATGATCTAGAAGGGAGAGGGAAACTGTACTTCAACGAATGGAGAACTATCACCGAAGGATCGCCAAGGAATACAACAAAAAGGTAGTTCTTCGAAACTTTACGGTGGGAGAATTCGTAATGAGACAGATACCACCATACCATAAGAAGACGGAATGGGGCAAACTAGCCCTAATATGGGAAGGACCATATGTCATCGAAGATGTTGCAGGGAAGGGTTCATATTATCTCTGAAACATGCAAGGAGACACTTTGCAACATCCATGGAATGCACGGTACATTAAAAAGTATTACCCCTAGGGGACCAAAGAAGTAAGATTTACTATTTCAAAGTTAATTTTCTATCTTATGTTACTATTTCATGAAGGACGCCGCGATATAGCGTATTAATAAATTGTTTTTCTTGGAAAGTGACAAATATCAAAGCAACAACGATGTAAGCGTACAGAACAATTGCCATGACAGGAGCATAACTGCTGATCACAGGTCATCTCTAGGATCCTCATTAATATGTATGAGGCGAAACGTAAGAATCCCGATGATAGAGATAACTCAAACGTCGCCTCTAGCGGGATTTTTTTTTCCCGGGTTAATGTCCTAAATCATCCCCTGACCAGGGATATCGCGGCATATCACAAAATTATTTGTCAAAGGCACGACCAAAGGGGGACAACTACAGATATAAAGGAAACATCAATTACCCGTACCTTTGGCATCGAAGTAGCACCAATTGATTTGTTACTAACATCTTTTGCTACCACAGTACCAACCTTCCTTTTCCGAGTACAGGTTTTATCACTCATAACAGGTGAAGGAACGCTAGCTCTCAAGGACTGAGCAATCAGAAGAAAAACATCGTTAGAAGAAGAAATGAGAACAGACTGAAGAATAAAGGCAAACATACATACCCGCGAAGGATTAGGGTTAAAACGCCAAGCAATGAAAGTACGATAGCGAGGAGGGAGATCTGTCATCTGGCGAGGAATGAAGAGGCTAGGCTGAGACCAAGATTTCCCAAAACCAGCAACCCACGGACCAGTGACACGAAGAGGAGTACGCATCCACCGATGGTCACGACTAAGACGAAGCCTCTGATCATCAGGAAAAGGAAGAGTGACTATCCCGGGGATGACAGACAAATCAGGGTCATCACAGTCATTCAACAGAAGAAGAACTTTATCACGGATTTGCTTGGCAGAAGGGGCAAATCGGTGGGGACCAACAGACCACGGCACCACATTAGAACTTTGAATGGAATCCCCCCCAGGTCAGGTTGAAGTTCTGAGGAGTATAATCTTCCTGACGAACCATTGATAAAGAGAAGGGGTCATAACATCTCATGCGAGTACGGCCACCACTACGAAGCCAGCACTCATACAGAACACGAAAAAAGTTACCAGTGTACTGTTGTATACCACGGAGCTGCTGAAACAAGGAAGGATTGTCTCGACCAGAGAGAACATCAATAAAGAAGGTATCAACAGGGTCGTACAAAGGAATGACGGGGCCTGCAGCTAGCTGACCAACAGAGATAAGCAGAGAATTTTCATCATAAAGAAAGCTTCTGATCATATCTTCAGTCAAGACATTAACATCACTATCGAAGAAGGAAACGTCAAAAATAGTCAAGCCAAAGGACTTCTTCATCATGGAAAGACTCCAGCGGCGATAACTATCATCTTCAGAAGGACGAAGACGCTCCAGTTCATAATTGGGCCCCCTATCTTCCATTACAGTAGCAAGACCATCACCAGCTATAGAGAAACATTTTCCTGGATCACCAGACGAACTTGAAGGACGAGGAAAAACTTGCAATGGAGAAGGAACAATCACAGTCGAGTCCATGGCAGCATCTTTTGATTTCTGGGAGGAAGCCTTGGACTTAGAACACAATGGCTTTCGCGTCATCAGAATTTAAAGAAAGCTTAAGACAGAAGAAGGGAAGATGAAGCATCAACGACCAGAAAAATATACTGAGAGGAAAGTTGTGGCTGGAGAAGATGAAGATCATGTCTCTAATCCGTCATTTATAGAAATCACAAAAATCACAAACTCCCACTAAACCACGAAAAGGCGTGCAGGAAGGGTCCACCATTATTTTGAAAATGGCGGCATAGGCGGAGGTTTTCTTCCATCATTGCCCACTACAATAACTGAAAGAAAAGGGGCAAACTGTTAATGCATAATTCTGGATGGACACGTGGCGCCATCACCAGAGGACGTACACCGAAGCAATATGACCGCGAAGGACATGTCAGGCGAAGGGATAACTCCTCACGAGATGATGAAATCCAACGGAGGAGATTAAAGGATCACCAAACCTACGACACTAGGAGAAATCATGCATGCTAAGGAGCAGTCACACCGCATTTAATGCTATAGATAGCTTGAAAAGAAATCGTCTGTCGATTGGGGATTGGCCCAACCAACGGTGGAGGAAAGAAACCTCGACCAATGAGGAGCCGGCAGCGCAAGGATACAACAAGGATCCTCTACATAACAGTACGATGGGCTAGGATTGGATGATAAGGGCGGTCACCGAAGTTGGATGGTCAAAACAAGAAGCATCAAGAGAACGAAGCAACCAAAGATAGCAAAGGGCGGCGCCTACAGAAGTACTATAAATACCCCCTCTCATCAACAGAAATGGGGGTCGCATAGTTTGGAAAAAGATAGCTAGGAGTGAGAATCTTTGAGTGATACTCTCAAGATTTCATATGTCCTCTATCCATAACAAATTGGAGTGACTTATAGTGTAAACCAGAGAAAACTTTATTGATTAAGTATAATAGAACAACATATTTTACCCCGAGGACGTAAGCACACAGCTGCTGAACCTCGTTAATGCTTGTGTGATCATCATTGCAGTCTTATTTATTGTAGTTAATCTTGTTTGACGATCATCTACAAGGTGATCCCACTGTCAAAGTCAGTAGCCATCCTGGTTCATAATAACTAGCGATAATACGTTCAAACCCTTGGACAAATCCTCGGTTATTGACGAACAAAGGCCACCAACGACTTGAACAATTGATCCATTAATAATATTTACTTGTAGTATGATATGGGAAAATTAGTATCAACAACGATTAACATTTTCAACTGCTCTTTCATATAAAAGACCTTTCGAATAATTTTTGGGATAAGTGATGGTAAAACTCTATCCATAGTAGTAGCATCAAATTAGGTGATTTGATGTCACTCTTTCATTTGAAAGTTGGGTAGAGCAAACTCTACCCATGGCCTTTCTTTTAGACGGAAACTTGCAATGCTATAACTTCAACCCAAGAGTCCAAGAAGCGCAATTTACCGTTGTACATCTGCCTTTTAAAAGATGATAGGTGCATAAAACACCTTAATAATATCTATAGTTTATGCTTTCTTTGTTAGTTTTCTTGTGAAATACTTTGCATTATTCTTGTTTTCTATTGTGTAGCGTTTATTAGGTTGAATCATCCAAAGATGAGCTAAAAGTGCCAAAAGGAGCAAAGAACAAAAGAGCAAAAAGAGGAGAAAGGCCAAAGACCAAGCTTCACTCATTCAAACGCGGATTTTCTTGGCTCTATCTTGAAGAGAATTGTAATACGAAGCCAACGGCGAAAGAATCAACTCAATCCGAATTCGTATGAAGAAGTTAGCAAAAATTAGTGAATGAAAAAGAGGGATTTCAGGAGAGTAAACATTGAAAAACAGGGGTTAAATCATGAATATGAAGAAGTCCAGGGACCTGGAATTAATTATCGAGGAACCTGAAAATAAATATCGGGAATGCTATTTGGAGCCCTGCTTCTGTTAAGGGGCAACCAACTGAAGAACAGAAAAAGAAGAAAAAAATGAAAAGCTCGTGTGCTGCTGTTGTGGTTTGAACCCAGCAACTTCTGCTCACTTACCAGGGTGCGAACCACCAGACCAGAGCTCGTGTTCTGCAACAGGTTGCCTGGTTCTGCATCTTATACAGTTGGAACGAGCTGTTTATAACTTAAAAACTAGGTCGAGTTTCCTTAATCGACCAGTTTCTGTTTCTCTTCTAATTCCTTACTATGACCAGTTCTGCCCTAGCCTGAGTGACGGAATTCAAGGGGTTTTGCCAAGAATTAAGAGTGGGTTTCAAAGACATCAGGTGAAGGAAGATTGGGCACCAGTTTCATGTTGGTTGGGTTCTGTCTATGGCCAGAAATACAAGGAGTGAAGAACGAATGCTGCCATGGTTTCATGGTTGTGTGATGAAGAATCTTATGACTGATTTCTATTCCTGGAAGGATAATGAATGTTGGGTGTTGTGTATGTCCGTATATTGCAGAGAAGGAGCTGTGTATTGATTAGAAGATCAAACTGAACTCATCAAATCAGAACTGCAAACACGCACTCAACCTGTTTGGTGAAATTCCAGGAACAAGCTGTTGCTGCCATGATGTCTGATGGGTGCTGATTTCGGACCAGTACTTAAGCCAAGATAAACAAGGAAACAGGGAGGAGAACCTGTTGATATTGCCATGGTCTGGAAGGGGTTTGCAGTTGGTTATCCATGGTCTGATGGCTGCTGGTTCGATGGTATTGGCATGGTTTTGGTTGCTGTTAAGACAAGCTATACCAGCGAATTTGGCTTGGATTAAGAGATGATTTTGAGTCCTGGTCTTACAAGGAAGGTTGGTCTAACACTGAACTTGAGTCGGAAGAAGAAGAAACTTGGATTCCAGCTTGGTTTAGGAAAGACTTCGGGACGTGAAAACAGCCTTGGAGAGCATCTCTGCTGTTGGATGATTATGATTGAGTGGCTGAGATTGATTGCTGATTTTAGAGTTTTGGCTAAAGAAAGGAAACAAACTCTAGGCGGTTCAAGCCAAGGAGGTACAATTTCCTATTATAACATGGTTTCCTAGTTAAACACACATCAAGAGGAGGTGATCAAAGCCTATATATAGGGATGCTTAGAGACCATCTTACATATCTTTTACCACCGGTTCCTCTCCCTTGGGAGGAACTTTATTCTTTTCTTCTCGTTGTAATTCTCAATGAGCGGATAATTCTTTTGTAGATTAGGGATGAATTCAATGTTCTAAGCGTGAAGCAAGATTAATTACAAGTTTCTTTGAGTTTTAAATTGTGAATCATTGTCGATTGTTTTTACTATTTAGAAGGTTTATGATTGATCTCTAGGCGATTTGGGTGTACAACCAATTTAGTCGATTGATCATTCTATTGCTAGTAAGGATTAGGGTATCCGTAATTGTATCTTGATTCTTGCACAAGTAGAAGACACGAGACCTTGCAGAGGGATTCTGTGGAGCAATTGTGTGTGAAGACGACATCAGTAAGCAAGACCTTGCGCTAAGAGTTTTGATGCTGGGATCAACCTAAATTCAAAGACCTTAAAGCATTCGATTGAGTTACATCTTGAGTGCGCTACTACTTGGTGGCTCAGACGGATAGAATCTGGTGTTCGAGCGCTTCGGCATTCAGTGATATAAGGAATTTTGGGGATAGCACTGCGCTAGCTGCTGTTCTACGGTTGATGACATATGTTTCTAACGAAAGGTAAACAGGTACATTGATTGAGTCTAACGCTTGGTAACGGCGAAGGAATTCTTAATCATCTTATTATTATTATTCTTTATTTACTTTCATATTGTTTACGTGATTTCGAACCAATCCCCTTCCTATTTACTTTTGCTATTGTTTTGCTCATCCAAATAACCTATCAATTACACCGCTCTCTGTGGGAACGATCCTTACTACCGCTATACTACTTGTTAATTAGTGGGAAATATCTCGATAATTTGTTGTGGTAAACGACACGCATCAAAAGACAATCAACACGAGGACTTCCCAAGAGGTCACCCATCTTAGTATTACTCTCGCCCAAGCACGCTTAATATCGAGTTCTGATGGATTTTGGTGCATTAGTGCTAGTATGATCGATTGATGTTCTGGTGTTTGTCTGTTCTGGTGCAATCTATAACTTCAACCGTCACTGCCCTTAGATATCAACGGCCAAAATTTAGTTTTTGATGGTAATGTGGGGAGAAAATCAAAACAAATATGTGGAGGATAGTTCGGTCAAGTCGTGTATAGGCTGTGTTGAACACTAAATTCTGACCGTTGGATTCGTTTAAGCCTCTTGTTTGTATCAATTTCTTCCAAGTTTCTTCTCAGGTTTAAATGCTTTCCGTTCTTCTGTCAATTTCAAATGCACTTTCATAGCTGTTTCTTGGTGGCTCGAATAACCACCATGGATGACTGGGAGTCCAGTGTAGATTGTTTGTCAACTAGTATACCGGTCTACACCTAATCTAATTAATTTACAAAATTTAATCAGTAAAGCTGGTAAAATTTATTAATGAATCATTAGTTTATATGAAATGGAAACTTCCGTACAACAGACTTGCAGTCAAGGAAGCAGAGACAGTTCTCCCAATATGGCTAATCATGTGCTGGGTTGCACATACGCGGCAAATTTGATCACGTGTCCGACACGCATAGGACGCATGACACGGCAACGACACGCCCACGACGTGTGTCTGACTTGCGCACGTGCGCGTTCCATGCTTTTTTTTCCAGACACGTACTAGACGCGTACTTAGACGCACGTTTTTTGAATTTGGACGCATATAGTTCTATGGTTTCAGTTTTCTGCAAATTTTTTTGTATTGATTTTATTAACTGATTACATAAATCCCTCTATAGATCTGATTATTGTTCACTATTGAAAAATAAATTACGTATATCCATTCATTCAACCAAATCAAACATCTGTATTCTTACATATATCAAACAACAAATTATAACATTTGTAATTAAAAAAAAATCAAAATCATATCATCAATGGGGAGTGAAGAAGTACAGAAGGAGAATTATTGAGAACCATGGAGAAATCTAAAAAAAAAAGTATTAATGGTAACTGGAGAATCAGCTGGTTTAGGTGGTTAATTTTGTTCAGATATGGCAAAAGCTGTTGTTGTTGATTTGTCTGTTAATGGTGATGCTACTGCCATAGTAGTGAGGAAGAGGGAGGAACAGTTGACGAAGATGGAGATTAATAGAAGATGGGATAACAGAGAGAAAGAGGCGAGGAGAACAAAGATAGGATCTTAGGATTTTTGACTTCATTGTTATAAATTTATTTAATTATGGAAATTATCAAACTACCCTTGATTCTACACCTGCTTAGCATGCAAGGTTTTTATGCCCACGTAGACCAAAGAAGTATGCGTCTCCCACTCTCCTCCCTTCGAATGATAATCATATAATTTTGAATTTTGGCTCTTTGTTTTTTTATTGATCATCATATAATTATGATTTTGGCTGTTAATAGGGTAGGATATTATCTATTCTATTATATAAAGGGAATACCCCTTAGTGAAGCTGTAAAAATTTCTGACCATTTTATCCCTGTTTTTTAAATTTAACACAAACACTTAAAAATTCTGTGAGGGCATAATCGTAATTACAACTATATATTAATCATATTACCCGTTTGCCCATGTCTTTAGATTTTTTCAATACTGTGTGCTTTGGAAAAAAAAATACACAAGGGTACATAGGGAATTTACATAACCCTGAATCCAGATTCTTCTTAAATTTTTTCGATCCATCCTAACCACCATTAAATCCTACAGCACCACCACTATCACCACTTCATGATAGTCTATTGCGCCCAATCGAATCACATTCAAGAATACTGTTACGACTTTCCTCGAGTCGTTGAGATGAGAGTAAACTTTAAGTAGTGTTGGAGAAAGAAGAAACATCACAGGAGACACAAGAGAGAAGAACAATC